>JAJMCD010000028.1:0-139606 GCA_030584985.1 Saturnispora galanensis | reverse complement strand
TCGAACTGGTCGAAGTAGAACTCGAACTTGTCAAAGTCGACGAACTCGTTGAACTTGAACTTGTCAAAGTCGACGAACTCGTTGAACTCGAACTTGTCAAAGTCGATGAACTCGTTGAACTTGAACTTGTCAAAGTCGACGAACTCGTTGAACTCGAACTCGTCAAAGTCGACGAACTTGTGGAACTGGCACCGGTGCCTAATAAGTCTGAAAGAAGGGTGTTCACTATTGATCCGATATCTCTTTTCTCAATTTCGTCATCTTCCTCTCTCTTTTCTAGTTTGACCTCTTCATGCCCCTTAAGATAGCTCCAAATGCTAAATCTTTTGTTGTAGAAGAGCGTAGAGAGGGGAAGCGAACTTTCTTGGGCGTTCTCTTCATCAATGAGCTCAATAGACAGAATGTCCTCCAGAGTCCATTCTGGTTCTTGCAGAGTATCTAGAGTATAAACAAGTTGATAGATTCCCTCACTTTCGAGGAAATACCATGAAGAAGTCAACTCTTTTCCCTTAAAAAGGGGGTTCAGTTTGGGAACAGTGTCCTCCTCTATTGGGCATTTAATATTATCACTGATGTAACCAAATTGTCCGTCTTTTGCAAAAGGACTCTTGAAATTGAAGTGGTAAAGACCTTTCTGGCTTGCTAGAAGGACGTTAGTAAAAATGCTCATGAACTCTGACGTTTGATGTACGTACGCTTCATGTAAATTTCAAAGGAATAACCATCTGAAGACTTGATCCAATTCAAGGAGCCTGTCTGGAGGTCTCCACTTGTCAAACATTGTACGGATTCATTAATCTTGGGGTGGGGGTGGATGGCTAGAGAGAGTACACTGGTAGCCGAAATTATCAACCAAATCAAGGCCAGATATACTCTGTTAAGCGCTTGAATAGTCATATTTGAAAGAAAAAGGGTATTCTAAGGTGATACCATCTACCAGCCTTGGAGTTCCTTTTACTTTCTCACAATCACCCGAGGGTTCAGGAACTGGCACCTAATTAGTAATTATGTCCTCTCCAAAAAAAAGGTACAATGCATCATCTTCTTGGCCAACCATCATGGTCACTGTGCATTTAAGGTCATTATGACAGTCTTGGAACATGACGTGATCTCATTGGATCCATATGGGAGCCTCGAGGAATTCTCGTGGGATCCTTCTTAAAAGTCATGGTATTGGCTCCAGAGTATCAACACATAACTAAAGGTATAGGTGGGTGCCTTATATGCAGATCATAACTAGCTCAAAAAACCCTCACTTTGGTGAGATATCGTAAATTGTAATCGATACGTATTTGTCCCCCTTGCTCACTCCTGCCAAGCATGGTTTAGAAGAGGTAGAAGTTGAGTCGTGCAGCATTCCACGCCGCAGAACCACCATGATTATGAGCTCGTGGGGGGCGATGCACACTCTAGAACCCCAACGATGGACGTTGCAGTAATGTACATTTCCGCTCACATGCATGCTGCACCACGTTAAATGAGCCGCCAATTTAAAATGGGAAACATAATGGAAGCACACTTACTGCATAATGGGTCCAGAGGTAAATCGCACCACTTTCCATATTATCGTCTGATATATATATGGGTGCGTGGCAGGTGCGTCGCGGGTATTAATGCACTGCGGGTATCATAACACGTGCAACTCAACAATATCCAACAGCAATTGCCTCATGCCAAAGGGGGTTAGTGAAAATATAAGTTTGTGGATGCACACTCTAGAACCCCAACGGTGGACGTTGCAGTAATAGTACATTTCCGCTCACATGCATGCTGCACCACGTTCAATGAGCCGCCAATTTAGGATGGGAACATAATGTAAGCACACTTACTGCATAATGGGTCCAGAGGTAAATCGCACCACTTTCCATATTATCGTCTGATATATATATGGGTGCGTGGCAGGTGCGTCGCGGGTATTAATGCACTGCGGGTATCATAACACGTGCAACTCAACAATATCCAACGGCAATTGCCTCATGCCAAAGGGGGTTAGTAAAAATATAAGTTTGTAGATTGCATCCACACACTTATATTTGAGTTAATGGTTGAGTAAAAGAGGTGAGCTTCGATGCTGAGCAAAAATGGGATTCCGCCAATTGGTATCACTTACTGGCACATTGAACCCGCTTACTAACGCTCGCAGCAAACCCACTCACTGTGGATGCAATCCATCTGAATATGAGTTGATGGTTGAGTAAGAGTTGTAAGCTTCAATGCTGAGCAAAAATGGGATTCCGCCAATTGACACCATTTACAAGACCATGAGGGCATCAATCAACCGGCGTACTAACAAGCGCAGCAAACTCACTAACCAGCGCAACAAACCCGCTCACTAACTCATTAACTCGTTATTTCAGCCATTCACCCACTCACTAACTCACCCACCAACCCACCAACCCACTCACTAACTCACTAACTCGCCCACCAACCCACTCACCACACACTAATTGCCAGACTCGTTATTTCAACCATTCACTCACCAACCCACTCACTAACTCACCCGCCAACTCACTCACTAACTCACCCGCCAACCCACTCACTAACTCACCCACCAACCCACTCACTAAATCACCCGCAACCCCACTCAACCACTCACTAACTCGCCGCTCTCGCTGCTCTCCTTATTTCAACCCACTCACTAGCTCGCTGCGCTCGTTAGTTCGTGAGTAACTGTAACCAAACCCTTGTACTCTCACGTCTTGAAACTTTCACTCTTAAGCCTATCTTTTTCTTTATCAATTGGGTAATAAGAATGACTACGTTGCCTGAATACTCTGCAATGGATCCCAGCGGAGGTCCACCAAATTACTACGCAGATGAAGTTGACGTGAATTACAAGTATTCATTCGAAAAGCCAAAGGAACCACTTGCATTGCCAGAATATGAAGAGGCGTTCCCGATCGAAACACCGAAATGGAATGACCCCCTCTTCACGTGGATCTTCCTAGTGACTCTAGCAGGGTTCATCTATCTGGTGATCACCAGTTACTTGACATTAACCCAGGTTGGAGGGTTGGATGTGGACATCTCCAGTAAAAAGTCGACCGTCTATCTCTACGAATTGATTGGAATCTCAACGGTGATTCCATTGTTAACCTCCTTTGGAGTCTTGCTATTGGCTTTCACATTCCCCACGGCTTTTATCTATCTAGGGTTCATGTTGGGACCAATGGTCATGTTCGGAAGTGCTCTAGCATCCCTGATGGCAGGTCAATTCTTGCCTGCTGCAATGTTTGGTCTTTTCGGAGGTTTATTGACAATGTTCATGTTGAATAACGCAAGAAGATTCTCATACACGGCCCTACTACTGAAGTTGATCATAAGCGCCATGGTTCAATATCCATCAACAGTCTTCATCTCAATCTTGTCATCGGTTGTGACAACACTTCTTTCCATGGCATATTTCTTAGGAGTGTTTGTGATCGTGGCAGCAAGATCCAAATTGGACGATGCAAGATGTCCCCACAGTGAAGGAAACGATATCTGTGTGTCCAACAAAACAACTCTAATCATCCTCTACTCCTTGTTCACAGGTTATTATCTTTTCGAAGTGCTTAAAAATACAACCCATGTGACTCTCAGTGGGGTGTTTGGTACATGGTACTTCTTTGGAGCAAAAACAAACTCCCAAAAACCCGGCTATCCAGCCTTGGGTGCATTCAAAAGGGCAATCACTTACTGTTTTGGTTCCATCTGTTTTGGTTCCTTAATTGTGTCATTCATTTCCACACTGAGAACAATTTTGACCTTAGTCAAACACAGACTGATGAGATCCATCAATAACGATAATTCCAACCCGGGAAACGATATGATCATTTGTGCACTCATCTGCGCGGTGCGTATCCTGGAATGGTTTGTTCAGGAGGTGGAATATTGGATCAAATGGTTCAACAGATTCGCCTACTCCTATTTGGCCCTCTACGGTAAGCCATATCTGGAATCTTCCAGGGACACCTTTGAAATCATGAAATATAAAGGTATCGACATTCTCATAACAGATTCACTCGTCGGTTCATCAATGGCCCTATACAGCATTTTGGTCACCATCACGACGGCTGTGGGGTTATATTTGGGGTATTCTCTAGGTGGATTGAACTCCATGTCGGGAGAAATGTTGGTTTTGGGTGGTGGTCTTGGTTTGGTCATTTCTTGGATGATTGGGTCGGTTGTCTTGAATGTCTTAGACGTTGGGGTGGTCACAATTCTTATTGGATTGGCAATTGATCCTGATAACTTTATTGAGGGCAGAGAAGAGGTTTGGAGTGAAATGAACAGATATTATCCTGGTTTGCAGGACAGAGTTAAGGTGGATTGGCCAGAGCAATGAGTTTGCTTTGTTTTGGTTTCATTTTGTCTAAGATACCCCATTTATTATTCCAGCTTAGAGGAGAAGATTGACATGGATCTGTAAACGAAATAGCTTTTCTTATTTTGCCTGATTCCATTCAAGGTTTCCTTCTGGTTGTTCGGTTTGTTACTCTATATACTCCTTAAAGATACCCCTGTTCTCTAACGGAATCAATATGCTCCTTACAGATACCCCCTTTCCCTGACGGAGTCAATGTACTCCCTTTTGCTCACCACTGTCAAATCCTTCGACAACATCTTCAATCTACCATTATTTGACATCTTTGTTCTCACCGAGTCCCCGGTCACACCTTCGGTTGTCATCACAACCTTGAACTTTGTGTCCATGGTGCAGATACCAAAGTTAAGAAGCATCCACCTCCAAAATTTTGTTGGTAACACGGATGCTATATTTCCCATTGAATTGATCTTCACTGTGGCCGTCTTGACGTTTCTATTCAATTGAGCAAACTGTTTGACGAGCTTGTCGGCATGAAAAGACGCTGGAAATGATAAAATGCCCCTATTGTTGGTGATTGTTCCCTCAGGAAGAACAAATAGAGTGTTAGCTCCAACTAGTCCTTGTAATTGAGTGTAGAAGGCGTCGGATTCCTCCTCTGGATCCAATGATGGCCACTGCTTAGGCACATCAATTGAGCCATTCAAACACCAATTAAATAAGCCTGAGGTGTTGGGGACAATTCTCAATAGCCCCTCCGTGTCCACAACAGCAACAGAAACCCTCTTAGGATTCTCGGATATCATCTGGTACACCCATTTATCCAACGGTGTTAGACCGTTGATGAAGATCAAATCTCCGACATTCGGACAGCCCTTCCTGGTTGCTGACACATCTGATTTCTTCACACCTTCAACTGAAACTTCCACGTCTTGTACGTTGAAGAAATACGCCAACAAAATGTCCAAGTAGGTTCTGTATAACCCACCAAATGGATACATGATTGGAAACAGAAGCAAAACTGGCACCAGAAGTATGCATTTAATCGGGAAAACGAGAAGGATAAATACCCAGGTCAGAAGGGTGGGTTCCTTTGCTGTCGTCTTGAAAGGTGAGATCCCCGTGGCTCTATCTGAGAACTTGTTGAACTTCTCCATAATAAAGATAGCCTCTTAAAATTTCATCGCTAATGGACACACACTTCTTCACTTTAGACCCGCCAAATGGACAATTCCACGACAGCAGAGCAGGTCGTCTTTGAGAAGATCCCTTTGAGGACTCCCCTCTTGTATTTGGGTGTACTTTTGGCGCTTTTGGTAGCCTTTTCGGTTGTTCATAGAAGAAACATGGTTAAATCGATGGAAAAGATGACGCAGACCCCGCTGTTCTTCCCTCAGCATAATCCTGATTGGGAGCAGGCCACAATTACAGGCACTCCAACACCCGACTCGACTTCTGCTGTCTTGTTCCAGGATTTGGTGGAGTTAGGATGTCATGAAAAGATGATTAAGTCTGGTTTGCTTCTCAGAGCCTCCGAGGCGATGAGAAGATTGCTCAAGTTGAAGGAATGTGACCAGGGTGTGAAGATGCTCTATATAAGGGGACTGATTGGAGATGAATCCTACCAACATTTCAAGTTACAGCTGAAACTGCAGGAGGAAGAGATGAAACAGGTGGTTATGAAGGCTGAGGAGCTACAAAAGGGGTGGGGTCAATCCCAGTTAGTGCTGGCCACAGCCCAGGAGGTGACAATGAATTTGGCCCTTAGAAGAAGAGTCGGCGCCATTGAAAAGAGGGTGGAATTGGTTCAAGATGGAAAGATCAAGGGTGTGGAGGGTGTTTTGAAGGATATCCAGAAAGAAATGGATCAGTTGAAGGGGGGTCCAAAGCCGCCGGTGGCCGGTGCTCCCCAAGCGGTTCCAGCAGCCGCATGATGGGAATAAATGGCACCTCCAGTTCTATATAACATGGTATAAACTTTAACTCTAATATGTTAAATAGAAGGACACCAGTATAGTGATTGTTCGAAGATTGAATGGATGATGCAATATGATGAATCAATTGAGCTGTATAAATTGATTCTTATCTTTTATAACCATCCCTCGCACCTGCTTCTCTTCCTCATGGATCAACTCCAGGAGACAATTGATAAGTTCCAAACTCTGGAATACAAGGCGGCAGGAATCTTTACCAACTCCATCCTCCACACAGTGGATACGACTAAACTCATAAGGGATCCAACCGCAGAGGAATTGGTCCTATTTCAAAACAAAACCATAATGGAGTTGGATGAGGAGGTGATGGGCACAACCCCCTGTGTGAAGGAAGAAGATATTCTTGCTGTCAGTGAGGAGGATATTCGCAATGCCCTTGTTCGAAGAGGAATCCAACAAAACCTTGAGGAGCTAGGTACGCTAGGAGAAGATTTAAAGCAAGTTATGACAATCCAATTAAGGTTGAAGAAAGTACAAGCTTTGAGGCGATTAGTGGAGAATGATGCCTTGGTTTTCGAGGTGGAAGAGAAGCTCAAAAGGGTCTGGGATGTGTTAATGAAACGTGCAGACGAGCAGACGAATGAACAAGCCAATAAAGCGAGTTAATGAATGAGTGAGTCCACCTCAAGGTTCTTGATTCATTTGATATGCATTTGAATTCCTGTAGGTGATACAGACAAGGGTAAATGTCGATAATGAAGCAATTCAAAGTGAGATTAACAATGAGAGGGGCGGGGGGTTTAACTCGATTGTGTTCAGTTTGGCGGTTCAAGTATCCATTGATGGTCATTTTTGCTGTGTCTCCGTCCTTTGAATGGGATTAGATTAAATCATAGAATTGATTAGAAGGATATCAATTAGGAGATTATCAATTAGGTTATCAATTAGGTTACCGTTATCAATTAGGTTATCGATTAGGAGGTCATCAATTAGGATTGTGTTCAGTTGTCGGTTCAAGTATCCTTCGAAGGTCATTTTTTCTATGTCTCCGTCCTTTGGATGGAATTCCCGGCTATTAATTAGGAGGTCATCAATTGGGAGGTCATCAATTGGGAGGTCATCAATTGGAAGGTCATTGCACGTTATTTTATCGCCCACGAATAGCAAAATCTCCTATTCATATAGCATTAACCATGATTATTAGATAAGCCGATAGTGTTTTATAGTATAATTGTGGATTACTAGATGTAAAAACGACTACTGATGGGTTCATTCAACTTTTAGCAATATTTGCTCTTCAAACATAGCTTCACCAAGATAAGTGAGGAATAATCAGTTTATACATTGGATAGGGTTGATATCTTATAATCAATCATCATGCTAATGACAAATGCCTTAGAACCAAGGTGAAACCCATTTTACAATTCCTTTCTCACAAACTCAATCTGTTCGTTTGTTCGATGTTGGATAAAATAACACATTTTGAATTAGACAAGCTAAAGAAATAAACCGAAATCAAATCATCTTCACCAACCGCTTAATTGAGTGACTGAATCTTTTCAATCTAACCAGGAAATCAACCAAGGCCTTATCTTCCAAAGCTTCAGCAATACCTGGCAATTCTTGACCCTTATAGCCTGTGTACCTACCAGAGGCAAAAATTTGATGACGGAACCATTCCCTATCGTTTAATCCATGATAATCCAAGAAGATTCTCTCATAGACGTGTAATTTTGAATTGGCCAACCTGGAACGAACTTTCAATTGGATTTTCTCCCAGAGGGTCAAATCATCATAGTGCTCATACTCCTGAACTAAACTTTGCAAGCGGATATCAAATGCTTGTGAATTCTTTTGCAAACTCACAAAATCTTCTCTTAAGGAGGCAACAAATTGATCCAAGGTAGTACCCTTCTTATCGACCAATTCTCCACTCCATTCGATTGGGATTTCCAAAGCATTAAAGTATTTCTCCACCTCAAGGGAGTAATCCACAGTTCTCAATGGTAAGACGGGAGAATCACTCAAATGGAGAGCCAAAAGACTGATGTATTTGGCGAGTAAATTATGGTAAACAAATCCTGGATCGCCGAATGTCTCCATCCAGTAATAAGAATCGTAGAGGGAATGATATTGGTAAACTGAGGAATTCTTCATATCATTGTGGAATTCCAGACTGACGGATGGAATACCCAAATGCTCCAAAAAGACAGTAAAGTCGGATCCAGAACCCAGAGTGCCAATTTTACCGTGTTTCTTCTCCAAGAAATGTTCCCATAATGTTTGTTTGCCATTTGGATAGTATATTTCCCCAGCAGTGGATCTTAGTAAATCATTCAATAAAGGACTTGCTTCCATTTGCAAAATGTCACCAATAGATGAGACATCGGTATTCACATAGGCAATACAATGAGCCTTTAATTTCTTCTCGTAGTATTCCCCGTATTCGGTTGATCCCAACAGACCATACTCTTCACCATCCCAAGATCCAAAGACAATGGTATATTGAGGAACCCAGCCAATGGAGATGAGTTCCCCAAAAGCTCTGATGACCTCTAACATAGTTGCAGATCCTGAGTGAGGATCTGCTGCTGCTGGAGTCCACGAATCATGGTGGTTACCCACAATGATGAACTTGCTTGGATCTCTACCTGGAATACTGCCCATGATGTTATTCATGATGGTGATATTAAACTCCTGTTCATTAAAGAGGTTCAAGTGATAATCCTTGTTTGGACCAACGGAATAATCAAAATCTGGGACTCTACCTTCCCATCCAGGGACTTTTGGCCCTTTTCCGGACAATTGGGCCAAGATGGGTTGGACCTCTCTGTAAGAAATTGGCAAAGCGGGGATTTTTGGAATTGTGGCATATGGGTCTTGGCGGTCCTTGTATTCTTCACCTGGCTTGATTGCGTAACCTGGCGTCGTTGGATCACCCGGCGTATAGGAAAGAAACAGTGCTGAGCCTCTTTGAATGGCTGATGGGTTTCTAGCAAATCCCTTAGGATATGGTTCGAACCCATTCTCAACAACAACTTCACCGTCGTCATAGGTGTCAGTAAAGAGGAGGGCGCCAATTGCACGGTGGTCTTGGGCAAATTTGATCTTCAAACCCCTATAAATCTCCCCGTATCTCATGATGACGATCTTGCCTTCGATTTCCACGCCCAGGTCCACCAAGGCCTTAAAATCTTCAACTCTACCGTAATTGGCATAGATGAATTCACCGGTGATGTTTCCGTTCGCTGCGTATCCCAAAAAAGCGGGAACAAAGTACTTGGAATTATCATCCTCTGACAATTCATCTTCAATCAAGGTTGGTTGGAAAACCACTTCGGACGTCTTTTCTTTGATCAATTTCAACGATTGGGCCAATGGGTATGCCATGTATGAAGTGTATTCGTCAACAAATGCGTCCTTGAGACCAAATTCCTTGAACTTACCCAGAGTCCATTCAACGGCTTCCAAGTTTGTTCCTGCCAACTGGTTCTCCTGAGTGTAGTATTTCAACCACTTTCCAGCCAAATTGGTGTCCAATGCTTTCAACAAGACCTGAGGTTCCAACCCCTCTGTTTCGGAAACGCTGTTAAAAAACCCCGATAGAGGAGCAATCGATTTTGAGAATAAGGTCCAGGCCAAGAATTGGGTGATTAAAACGACACTTGTCAAGACTCCCCATTGGGGTCTCGACAAACTTCCCAGGAATCTCGTTGGTCTCTTTTCTTCCATGTCCATGAGAAGAAGGTAGCTGCAGTGCCCAGAGGAAGAACCCGACATCGCCAAACTTCCGTATTTGTTCATCCGACAATGCGTGCTCATATGCTCATTTTAAACTGATAAGAAAACATGCTCATGTGCTCAGCATCACAAAAATCATTCCAATCCTATACAATACTACAAAAAGGCTGCTGTTAAGAAACTCAAGACAAATGGGGTGGAAAATGAGACTTGATTAAAGAATAGCTCCTCCCAATCAATTGAACCCGCCGCACCCTTGACAAACCCCTTGCCATCCACAAACTGGATACCCTGTCTCTTGAGGTAAACTCCAGCTAGGTAGAACCCCAAGGTGAGTAAAAACAAGACGGAACTAAGTCTGGAAATACAGAAACCCAGAGCCATTCCAAAGGTAGATCCCATCGCCACCTGTCTATAGTTCAACCTGCCATTGAAAGCTCCATCGTACTTGGACACCTCATTGGTGGCTATAGGGATTGATTCCTTGACAACAGACTCCGCCTTTTCCGAGCTTGCCAAGTGTCCGTAGGAATCACTATAAATTTTTTGATGGGCAATCAAATATAGGGAGGTGAGTCCCGTGACACCCAATGGCAAAAAAATGTTGGGATGGGTGCCTGAGCCATGTGAAGACTTGTTCATGGTTGTTGCAAGGGTTCTTTTGAAACCGGCAAAAAATGGTCCGGTCAAGTTTAAATTGTAAATTGGTTTGGCCAAGGTCATCTTGGCCAATGGCTTCAAGGTAGGTCTCAATGGGAACATCGTTAAGAACGATGTTACGGAACGAGAGATAGAAAAATCACCCTCACCGTAGCGTTAAAAATAGGGCCCGATAAGGTGTATCACGTGTCATTCACGTGATGACCGTGAGGGCTGGGGATGGCGCATGCGCCACGCGGACTTATTTCCGCCGTCACCACGTGTTGTGGCTGATGAAGAATTGGCTTCGGAATCGAGGTCCGCAGGACGATATCAAATGTAAGCACCCCCTAATGGTGATGGTGAAAGTCAGCAATCGTTTATTTTGATGGTTCAGAAGGTGTGAAAATGAGGCTCAGCTATGACATCTTCAGATTTTTTTTTAATATGACGTCATTGGCCCAATAAGGTTTCGACTATTAAAACCTTTCTTTTCCGTCTTTTCCTTCCTTTTTGTTTTAACCGTTTCTTCCAAAAGTCATCACAATATCAACAATGACCCAAATTAAACAGTTATCTACACCAGTGATTGAATCTCAGAAGAAGCTAGAGTCTTATCAAGACATAGGTTTTGTTTTTGATATCGATGGAGTTCTGCTCAAAGGTAAGGAGCGTATTCCCCAAGCAACCGAAATTATCAAAGATTTACAATCTAAGAAGGTGCCATTCATCCTTCTCACCAACGGTGGTGGTATGAAGGAACAAAAGAGAATCGACTTTATCAATATGACTCTTCAATTGGAAGATTCTCCAATCAAAGTCGATCAATTAATCCAAGCTCACACCCCAATGAAGACATTAATTCCACATCACAAGCGTGTGCTAGTCTTGGGTGGTCCGGGTGACGATGCAAGAGAAGTTGCAGAATCGTATGGTTTTGCGGAAGTCTTAAGACCGGTCGATTTGATAAGAGCAAATCCAACAATCTGGCCATACCACATGTACACCGAGGAACAAATCAACACTTGGGGTAAGGATCCCAAGGTGAGTAAGGTTTCTGTGAACGGTCCACCCGAAGAAAACTTGCCAATCGACTCAATCCTCTGTTTCAACGATTCAAGAGAATTGGGTGGTGATCTCCAATTGGCTTTGGAATTGCTCAATTCCCAAGGTGGTGTCTTGGGTACAAGAAGAGATATCAAATCTTCAAAGCCGGCCATTCCAATCATTTTCTCGAACAATGACTTTTTATGGTCAAATGAGTACAAGTTGCCAAGATTCGCCATGGGTGCCCTCAAAATTGCCATTTTGACCATCTATGAAAAGATCAACGGTTTCCCATTGGAACAACTGACTCTGGGTAAGCCTGAAAAGGTGTGTTACGATTATGCTCATCACATTTTGATCGATTACCGTAAAGTGCTTTTAGGTGAGAAGAAGTTGGGTGAACTGTGTTTACCTCAGCTGAATGATCCCCCTGTGGATTCCCCATTCAAAAAGGTGTACATGGTGGGTGATAATCCAGAGTCTGATATCACAGGTGGTAACAACTACGATTGGGGTACCATATTAGTGAGAACCGGTGTGTACACAGAGGGTGATTTTGAAAAATACCCCGAAAGTTCCAGACCATCGTTGGGTATTTTCCCCACCGTTAAGGATGGTGTTTTAGAGGGTCTGAGAATGAACGGTTTGGAGTGAATTTCCTTCATCCAATAGTCGGATCATGTTATCTTTTCTTTCTTTTCTTTATACTTTAGAATCTTAATCTACTTCTAAATCATGATATATATCGAATGTGTGTCTAAATTTTTAAAATGTCAAATATAGTTGTGCTTCTTTAGGGCCTCTTGGACTCCATCCCAAACATCATTAAAGACGCCCAGTGTTGGCTGAGCTAATTGGGGTCTCAATTGGAAATCCCCCTCTTTATAAACTCCTGTTTTCAGTAAGATTGTGGACCAATTGTAGTTATTACCACCCAAAATATCCGATTCTGGGTTGTCTCCGACCATGTAGATGTTCTTACCCACTGGGGCCTCTTTCAACTCCAACAATTTCGATTGTTCCTGAATGACCGATTGAGCATATTGGTAGGCGATGGCATGTGGTTTACCCCAGATGGAATCATTCAATTTGGCACCATTGTTCATCTTTTTGTACAGTTCTCTTGCGGCCAGGCGGAATGCCCCCTGGCCGAATCTGGGCTGGATGTATCCTGTAGACCACAAGAAATCCTGATTCGACCAGATGATTGGGATGCTGGGTTCGCTTGAAGCCTCTCTTCTCCTTGTACCCAGTAAACCATTTTCAGATGTTAGAAGATCCAACAAAACTTGGATCTCGGTGCCCATATCTCTTGGATCATTGATGGTGATCACACAATCAATAGGTTTTGCGTTGGGACCCAAGAGTTGGGACTGTTCGGGGGATAAAGCGTGGTTTTCCAATTGATCGCTGGTGAATCTGTGAAACGGCCAAACACGGGGATCTGCTCTCACAACATCAATTGATCTGAGAACTTGATCAAACCCGTATGTGGTGCCAACCTCCCTTCCTTGGGGCTCAGGTCCGCCAATTAGCAGCACTCTTTTGTACGTTTCGGTTAGAGTCTTCAATGGAGTGTGGGATTGAATCAATTGATCGACACACACTAACGGGTTGTCAGTTTCGGAGGGTAAAACGCTGTTGAGAAAATGTGCCCTCGTCGCCTCGGTCATGCCTCCACCATTAGTCAATAAGGCGTATGGCACTTTCAACTTCCGAAGCAACGATAAAGTCTGCGCGGCCTTTGGGATTGGGGTTTTGGATTGCAGAAGCACTCCGTCGATGTCAAAGACAAACCCTAATGGTTTTCTCTGGTTTGTGGACAAGAATCGTCTCCAGACACCCATTTATCGTGGAATCTAAAAAGAGAGAGATGTTGATAACCTTTATATAAGTGGCATTACGTAACAATTACTCAATTAAGTACACCAGTGACCATGCAGAACCCGCGGCTATCGAGCCAATCAGCACCATCTGGATCCCCTCGTTGAATCTGGTCCATCTGGTTGATTCTTCGCCCATTGATATCACGCACTTGAAGTAACCGAACCAGAAGAGGGTCACCAACATCACCAAGACGGAGATTTGGAGTCCCAACCCCACGGTTTGCGTGAAAAAATAGGGGATGAGCGGAATAAACCCCCCAAAGAAGTATCCAGCACCAATTGTCAATGCTGAGGAAAGGATTCTCCCCTCGGGAGGTTCCTCCAAACCCTTACCGAATCTTATGACGAAATCCACCATTCCCTTGGGGTTTTTTGAGAGGTCTCTAATGAATGCTTCTGCCGTGTCCTCGCTCACGCCCATATCCAGGACTATATCGAACAATTGGTCCTCCACCCCCTGTTCGTTCTCGAAATACAGCTGTTTCTCTCTCCGCACTTGGGTGTAGTAGTACTCGGATTCTGACTTCGCGGCCAAGTATCCACCAAGACCCATTGAGATGGCCCCAGAGACTAACTCCGCCATACCACCCGTTATGACCAATTTCGTGTCTCCCAAGGAGGACAACCCGGCCGTAAGTGCAAAAGGCACCGTCAAACCATCCGAGAGACCGATGATCAGGTCGGACATCACACGGGGATCAACCGATTCCACCCACTGGTTGAACAGGGACGCTTGAGGACTCGATATCGACTTATTTGACTCCAAATCCCCCCCGCTCGTGGGCGTTCTTGGGGTCTCGCTACTTGGCAGAAGAGGACTTCTTTCACCAGCTGTAGAGGATGTTCCAAAAAGAACCTTCTTTATTAGTACAAGAACCATTTAACTTCTGGGTGTTTAGGAGAATAACGGTGTATTAAATAAAAAGGAGGCAAACAGAGGGCCAAAATAATAAACATTCATGTTTAAAATATACTGTCTTATTCTATCAAATATTTTTTTCGTCCAATTAAAAGCCTTGCAAATGTCATCTTTTTTGTTCTGGTTGATGTTTGGTATCAATCGAAAGGTGTTGATTTGAAGAATTGAATGGTT
Source organism: Saturnispora galanensis (assembly GCA_030584985.1). Taxonomy (NCBI): domain Eukaryota; kingdom Fungi; phylum Ascomycota; class Pichiomycetes; order Pichiales; family Pichiaceae; genus Saturnispora; species Saturnispora galanensis. The sequence goes on along the minus strand of JAJMCD010000028.1, from coordinate 124,960 downwards.
GAAAGTAAAGCTTTTCAATATTAACCACTGTCTCTTTATTAAAGACAGTTGTACAACAGCCACCAAGGCGCGAACGTATTTTTCGCCCTTCCCACTCATTCAGGGCTTATCTTTCCTTTCTTTTCCAGAGGCGTCCTTTTGCCACCGAGTTCTTTATTGCCACTTATACAAGAAAGATGAAGATAACATTACTCTCACAACCAACCTCCTCAGACGACAAGCAGTCGAACCACGCTGCAATGGAAATCACCCTCGGGGACTCCGGGGCCACGGTGGATGACCTCCTTGTAGCCTTGGAGGACCACCCCGATAAGGAGATGAATGAATCCCAGTTATGGCATTCAGGAAAACGGCTGATGAAGGGCACCACGTTAGAATCCTACGGAATCATACCTGGGTCCGCTGAAGACATCATTGTTTATATAATGGAGGGAAGTTCCATGATGAGTGCCACGGCAGCAGGCCAAGTTAAACCCAAATCGGCAACAGCGATCATCAAGAAGAGAAAATCGAAGTCAAAGAGATGCACGTTCCATAGCTGCACGTCAATACCTTTGAGAATGGTAGGGGATTGTCAACTCTGTCAGGGCAAGTTCTGCTCAAAGCATAGACTCTTGGAATCCCACCAATGCTCAGGGTTGAAGGGCTGGAAGGACACGTGTTTCGAACGCAATGCAATCAAGTTGCAGAACGAACAGACAATTGCTCCCAAGGTGTAGGCACAGAGGGGCATTTGGCATTAACGTCGGCATTGACATTGACACCATATTTTCATTTTATCTAGCTTGGGTCTCGGTTTAGGTTGTTTACGTGTGGGTTTGTATATTTATCCTATTATATTCATTTTGTAAGGTTAATATTGAAAATCCCTTGGTTTGAACATTGGCAACCTTGCTCTTAGTTGAATGATGATGTCAGATAATAATGAGGGTGTTACGTAAAAATCGCTCAGCTCATTGGAATGATCATTTTATCGGTATATAGTACCAAACGTATTTATACAATTTTTATCTTTTTCTTTGGAATACTATGAAACATCAGTTCAATGGCTTTCTAGCAACGTACAAGTACATTGGAGTGAAGAGCTTTTGCTTACCACCCTCAACCAAATAGACAGCAGCATCCTCCAAAGCATCAGTAACCTTGACGGAACCCTTTGGAGCAATACCCACGGTTTCCATAGCACCAACCGCCAAAGTGGTCAACTTTCTACCCAAGTTGGAGGTTCTAATGAAGGTCCAGATGTCGGCAACACTTTGGATGTACTTCCAATCACCCGAAAGAGGGTACCACCATGGGATTGCATCATCATTGTCGGCCAAATCGTTCGCATATTCGATTTCAAACCCAACGTTTTTCAAGGCTTGCTCGGCAACCTCTCTCTTGAACATCTTTGGAATACCATCACCCACTTCAATACCGTATGCAATTTTACGGTGTTCCTCGTTGGTCTCATCATAAGCGTCGGTCATGACCCATTCGTAAACACCGAAAACTCCACCTGGCTTCAAAACACGGTAAATTTCAGAATAAACACCCTCCAAGACTGGAGCGTGGACAGTGGCTTCAATGGCGTAGACTGCGTCAAATGACTCGTTTTCAAAGTCCATCTGCATGAAATCACCCTTAACCAACTTCAATTGATCAGCAAGACCATTCTTTGCTGCCCAATCGTTACCTCTGGCAATTTGGTAATCGTTGTTGTTCAAACCAGTGATATTGGCGTTCGTGAATCTTGCAATTTCTCTTGCTGGACCACCAACACCACAACCAACGTCCAAAACCTTCATATCGTCCTTGATGCCCATCTTAAGAGCTAAAAAGTGTTCGTGACGGGCAATAGCTTGCTTGAATGGCTCACCCTTGTAGAATCTACAGAAGTGGAAAGAAGCACCCCAACCGTATTCGTAAAAATCGGTCACCAAGTTGTAGTAATGCTTTGTCAACTCGGAATAATCGTCCAAACGAGATTGTTCCGTACCCTTATCGGTCTTGCCGTCCCAGTGCTTGAAGTAACCTTCGATTGCAACCTCGGAGGCCTTCTTATCCTTTGCTGCAAGAGCAGACAACCCACCGGTTTCGGTGGCCTTCTTGTGAAGGGCTTCTGCAAATTGTTTATCTTGTTCAAACTTCTTTGGTGCTAAATTCACTTGAGATGCCATGTTGAGATGGTTTAATCTGAATTCAATTAGAAGAGACGGTTATTTTCAAAGTTCAAGTGGACGTTCGCATCGTTTTTAAACAAAACCGAGCGCAACGAGCGCAACGAGGGGAACGACCTGTCACGTGGTCGCGCTCATGAGCTCATGAGTTAATATTTTCACCTGAAAATAACAGCAAAAGTACCCAGAATGGCACCCAAAGTCGAGACAAAAATAACTGCCCACCATATTAGCCTTTCCTGTTTGTTGAGGTTCTCGTCAAACAGCCAGAGGTAATATGCAACGGGCAATGTGATACAGATTGTGAAGCAAATAGCAGATCCCAATAAACTCAAAACCATTTCAAACTGGGTTAGAAGAATGGAAATCGACAAAAACCCCAGACTAATAAAGGCCTTATTGAGCACCCTGACCAAGAAGGTGTCTCCACCAAAATTATTATCCAACGCCGTCACAATTGGCCTCGAGACTAATGGTAACTTGGATATTGGTAACAACCCCATGAGGATGACCAAGATCGTCCCCACCCATGGGGGGTAACCCTTTGCTTGAAGAATGTTCTTGGTAACTTCCCCTTGAACGAGGGCACCAAACATAACAAACCCCACAACCCCTGTAATTAGATCCACAAAGTATGCAAAAGAGAAGGAGAAGTCCATACATCCTTCAAAGTGGCTTGGTGTGGCCAGATCTCTATAAATCTCCGGAAACGTGGCATGACCTCCCCAAGGAGCCATGTAGAGCCCCAGTGAGAACAAGAGGTTCATGATGGAGGATGGCCAAAGATTTGTGGGCATCCAATTTAACAAGGAACCTGGAGAGTCGACCTTGATCAAACCGGACACAATAATGGCTAAACAAGAGGTGCTCGTGCAGAGGATCCCCAACAATGATAAGAAGGAGAGCAGTCTCAACGGTAGAAAGTTCAGGAAAAAGAGAAGGGAGGAGATTGCGATTTTAAGCTCCAATTCAGACCATTGGGGGATCAAGGCATTGAAGGAATCGCTGAATAAGATGATCATGGAAACCCCAGCACCTACCAAATCCAGCGTGAAGACAAACAGAATGAACCCACCCATTTTCCTACCAAAGGCAAAGACCCCAATGTCTTGATAAGTGCTCAAATGATGATGATGGTTGAGGATTCTCCCCAGTAGTACTGCTGAGACTTTTGTTGAGTAGGCGGATAGTGACAAGAATATGATCCCAAAAAACCACCCAGATAAATGAAGAGCTAGAGGAATGGAAAACACCCCAAGACCAATGAGAACATTGATGGAGTTGAATATGGTTTGGACAGGCGTTGATTTATGTGTGGTGATTTTGATGCCGCCATCTTCCAAGTATTGGATTTCAATCTCTTCACTGGCGACGGGGGTGAGCAAGGCTCCTGACTCTTCAATGGTTTGATAAATCACTGTAGATGTGGCTGTTGTGCTCGGGGGGTTCATCAGCGGGGAGGATGGCTCCAACATCGGCGAATGTGTTTTATTGCTCTCATAGGATGTCGATAAGTAATTGACTGATCTCTTAACTGAGGAGGCAAAGTTGTTGATAGAATCCACTCCACCGGCATCAAATATCGAGCTTCGTCTCGATCTTATAGTGATTGGAACCGATGGAGACATGTAGAATGAAGTGCTAAGAGAAAAGATGGAATTTTGAAAAATTTTATGAAGTTCCCTCATAAAAGTCATCTAGTACGTCATTTAGTGGTGATATGAAAATTTAAAAAGTACGTGGAATAAGCAGGAAATTTTCTCTTCATGATAATGTAATTTTCATTATGAAAAGCCTTCTATACACTTCAATATTTGAACATTCTATGCAAATTTCTATCCAATGAGTAATCTTTATCAATGCAATGAAAAATCGTCATTAGAAGGCCCATTTTTGGTAATTAAAAACATGAATAACACCATGAAAATTGTGTCTTTTCGATGATCTTAGTTTCTTCCCTTAATCTCACTTATTAATCCAAATTTCATCGCTTTTTCCGATTATTCCACTCATTTTGAGAAGAAAAGAGTGATTTTTTCACCCTTTTCGTCCGGTTTCAAACATAATCACCAAAGATGCTCTCTAGGAGGTCCTTGCGATACTTCTCTGTTGAAAAGGGGGGATTTTCTTCCACTGTGAAGTTGCCAAAGACGACTTTTCCCAACAGATCGGACTCGAAGCTGATCAGTGAAGTTTTAAACCCACAAAGTACGAGTGAATTGTACAAATGGAACAGTCAAAGACCGACTTTGGGGCTAAAGGACACGTTCATTTTACACGACGGCCCTCCTTACGCAAACGGAGGATTGCATATTGGACACGCCTTGAATAAAGTCCTGAAAGACACAATCAATAGATACCAATTGATGCAGGGTAAAAAGGTCCATTATACCCCCGGTTGGGATTGTCACGGGTTGCCAATCGAGCTGAAAACGTTGGAAAAGCTCGGAAAGGAACGTAAGGAGGTGGAAAAGTCTTTAAAAAAGAAGATGAAGTCATTGGATAAATCGAGTGATGAATTCAAGCAATTAGAGAAAGAGATGCAACAGCTGAAAAACACAAAATTGAGTCCCTTGGACATCATCAAATTGTCCGGAGAACATGCTAAGGCTGCTCAGAAGCTTCAGTCCGACTCGTTTCAACAATTGGCAATTATGGGTGATTTTGAAGCCCCATACCTGACATTGAATAAGACGTTTGTTGTGGATCAGTTGAAGGTATTCAAGAAGTTTTTCGATAACGGATTGGTCAGGAGACAGAACAAGCCTGTCTACTGGGGATGTGAGAATGCCTCGGCTCTTGCAGAGGGGGAATTGGAATACAACCAAACTCATATCTCTAAAACAGCATATATCAAGTATCCAGTGAAAAACGTTCCCCAGGGGTTGCAGGAGAAGTTGGGATCCATTGGTGACTTCAGTGCCCTAATTTGGACTTCCACTCCTTGGACTTTAGCATCAAATTTGGCCATTTCCATCAACAAGGACTTTGAATACACCATTCTCAAAACCCTAAAGTACGGTAACCTCTTAGTTGCTAAGGAACTGGTGTCCAACGTCAAAGCTTTAAATCCTCAGGAATTTGAAGAAACCGGAATCTCTATCAGGGGTCATGAGCTATTGGGATGTACTTATATGTCGCCAATTTTGAGCGATAACAAGCAGTATCCATTTCTTCACGGTACCCACGTCACTGCCAATGCTGGTACGGGTCTGGTTCATACTGCACCGGGTCATGGTCAGGATGATTACCTAGTTTGTCTGAAAAATGGGATTCTTCCATATTCTCCTGTTGACCAGTACGGTAAGTATACCAATGAAATTGCCCCAACTTTGAAAGATTTTGTGGGTTTGAAGGTTCTCGGCGATGGTAATGAAGCCATGTTGGCCAAGGTGGAGGAATTGGGTGTTTTGGTTCACAAAGATGACAATTACGCTCACTCCTATCCTTACGATTGGAGATCAAAGAAACCGATCATCATCAGGGCCACATCTCAGTGGTTCATTGACGTTTCCCAAATTAAGGAGAAGACCACCAGGGCTTTGGCATCAAGAGTGGAATTTTACCCACCAAGAGGGTCTAAGCGATTGGTTTCCTTCATCAACACCAGAAACGAATGGTGTATCTCCCGTCAGAGATCATGGGGGGTCCCAATCCCAGTCTTATACCACAAGGTCACCGGTGAGCCGCTCTTGAATGACGAAGTCATCGAAAGAATCATTGAGGTCATCCAAGAGGAGGATGTCACCCCCTGGTTCGATCCCGAATCCCCAATGACTAAATGGTTACCGGAGAGCCTTCACTCGGTTGCTAACGAATACGTCAGAGGCAAGGACACCATGGATGTTTGGTTTGACTCGGGGTCGAGTTGGAACGTGATTGAGAGGTATCTAAGCAAGGAAGGCCTTTTGAACGATGCTAACTCCAGGGGGTACCTATCAGATGTCTATTTGGAGGGTTCCGATCAACACAGAGGGTGGTTCCAGAGTTCTGTTTTGACTAAGGTGGGGACGCAAGATATCGCTGCTACGGACCTCGTTCTTCCTTATAAAAAGATCATCACGCATGGTTTTACTCTGGACGAGAAGGGAGACAAGATGAGTAAGAGTTTGGGTAACACGATCTCCCCAGAAGATGTTCTGCAGGGGTCCAAATTGAAGAATATTCCACCCTTGGGTGTGGACGGGTTGAGACTATGGGTTGCCCAGAGTGATTACTCCAGCGACATCAGTGTTGGGCCCACCATCTTGAAGCATGTGGGGGATAACTTGAAGAAGATCAGGTTCACGTTTAGGTATCTTTTGGGTAACCTGGACTCTCAAATTGAACCCAAGGTTGGCTATGATCAACTGAGTGGGTTGGATAAGTATATTTTGAGTCAACTGGCCCATTTGGAGCAAGAAGCAAAGGAGAGCTATGAGGTTTTCAACTTCACCAAGGTTGTGAAGTCTCTCAACCAGTTCATCAACGTCACCCTTTCTACCATTTACTTTGATGTCAGAAAGGACTGTCTCTACACGGACGGTCTTGATTCTCCAAAGAGATTGGCCACTTTGACTGTTTTCAAGGAGGTTTTAAGGACCCTCGTTGGTGTTCTTGGTCCAATTCTTCCAATCATGACCCAGGAGGTGTGGAATCATTCCCCAGCCTATATCACCGCTGGGTGTGCCTCCCCCTTCCACCAGGGCTGGTACACACCTTTAGGTGGAGTCAATTCCACCGTAGAGGAGGATTTCAAGGCATTGCTTCGGATCAGGGATAAGGTGAAGGGTGTCATGGATAAGGCCATCAGAGAAGATAAGGTTGTCAAGACGTCGCTTGAAATGGGTATCACGTTGGTTACACCAGAGGGTAGTGATATTGACCGTCTAGTTAGGGCCTACGAAGGCGACATTGGCGATTTGATGGTTGTTTCCAACTTCGATGTGTGTGCTGAGCGTGCTGAGCAATTAACAGGGTTCGACTATTCCGTCAATTTAGACGCTAATTCTTTCGTTCATTTGAACCCTGCATTGGGAGAAAAGTGTCCACGTTGTTGGAAGTTTACAAAGCCTGCCGAAGACCACTTATGTAAGCGTTGTGATGGAGTTGTGCATCACTTGTAAATAGAGAAAGCTGTACATACTAAATTTTTCTTCACCGTTGTTCAACCCTAGCAGTAAGCTTCAATGAGTGAGAACTTGCAGGAGAAGTATGACAATTACCAGGCGACGATTAGATCCCTTGCGGAGAGATCCAATACGTTAAGCTCGCAAATCCAGGAGCACGAGGTTGTTGTGGAGACGTTGGGATCGGTGGATCCTCTACGTAAATCCTACAGGATGTTCAGTGGAGGCGAGTCCTCAGTGGAGTCGAAAACCCCGGTGGGCTCTGCCCTCGTGGAGATGACTGCCAAGGAGGCGAAAGACCAGCTGGAGACGATTTTGGAGGGACTCAAGGATCTTTTTGAGAAGACGCAGGAGGAACTGAAGAATTTACAGGTTGAATTTGAAGTTTGGAAGAAGGAGAAGAAGATCAAAATTGTTAGGGGTTAATTGGGTTGTGGTTTAAAAGCGTAGGTTTAGCTACTTTGTAACTTGAATAGAAATACACATAATGGTAAGCAAGGTGGAGGGATGAAGAACCTCTACTTTGTCTTCTTGATTTCTGTCTGACTCTGCGCTGGTCCTCTCAAGAGGGATGCCACAACGAAGAAGAACCATGCAACGATGACGACGCCGTATCCGGTCAAATAGACCCATGCGTTCTTGATCTCCCACGACCTCGGATATTCATCATTTGCCAAATGTCTGACCGGGAAAACTGTTTTCTGGGTGATGTAGGTCCATCCGGGCCTCTTGTAATCCACTTGGAGGGTAAAGATCCCATGTTGATCAGGCAACTTGAATTCTCTAACGTAATGGCCCGGGGCGACCTCCTCGAAATTCAACCGGTAGTATGGGTCTAACATGATCAACTCCAGCTGGACTGGAGACTGTGAATGGTAAGCGGTCCAGCTTTTGGTGTAGGAATCATACTGTTCCAAGTCGATTTCCACGTGGATCATATCCCCCACCTTGTAACCACTGATTCTATCCTCAGTGGCGTTGTCCACCTTGTAGTGGATCAATTTCTTTGCTCTGATCGTCCCGGTCTCGTGGGACACCCAGTCAATCAAATCCGACACCACCTTGTTGTCAAACGTCTTGCTTTTGAGGGGAGTGAGCGCTCCCAACCAAACCACTCTACCGCCGCTTGTGGCTTGGAATGCAGCTGCAAGATGGCCCTCGTCGCCCAAATGCCAAATAGAATCACCCAAGTAAGACTTGGAGCCCGTGGGCGTCCTGATGAGAGGAACCAAGTGCTCGTTCTGAGTCAATAGGGCAACTGAGGGGTTCTCAAGCTCGATCGCAAGTTCGGAACTCACAATCACATTGTTGTTGAACTTCTTGGTTTCCACGCCGTGGTAATTCACGTATTTGTACTCCTTTGGCGTGATATGGATCCCCAATTGAGCTAGGTACATTGCCAGCTCGGTATGCAATCCGCCGTCGTCATTCACCATCAGGATGTTGCCTCCATCCACAGTAAAATCAACCAATTGGTCTGATTTCACAAGATCTGCCGTGGCCTTGGCTCTGCAGGGAAGAACCACCAACGTTGAGTACTTGGCCAAATCCCCAGACACACCCTTGGAGACGTCCCAGATCTCAATACCGTCCGATTTGGACTGTAGAAGAGCCAAAAATTGGGAAAATTCGTCCAATGACGTTATTGAGGAGTCCCAAAAGACACCCACGGGGTTGGCAAGCGCCATACACATCCACTGTACAAGACACAGCACCACAGTAACCAATTTGGCCCCCATAGCAGCAATTTTATCTAAAAAGCCTTGTTCACGAGAAGGGTGAAAAGTTTAAGGCTTGCCCATTATCACCGAGTGGCGATGACAAAGGACACACAAACCAACGAGACGGACATGTCCGAGGTGTACAAGATGCTCGTGAAGGGGGAGGCCCAAGCCAGTGAGATGGAGCAGATTTTGGACAAGATCGAGGCACAATTGGCCCAACTGGAATCAATCCAGGACCCGCCAGCACCTTCTTCCTCCACAAACAAATAGTCGATTATATAATGGGTGTAGAGTTACTTGACGACAGCTGTATTTTAACAAACAAGAATGCCGCCTGCCGCGTTCTCCACTATGGGGCCACGGTGATCTCCTGGACCGTTGACGGCCAAGACCAGCTCTGGTTGTCCAATAAGGCCCATTTGGATGGGTCGAAACCAGTGAGAGGAGGAATCCCGCTTGTGTTCCCGGTGTTTGGCAAGTCCTCCGCAGAGGGCTTTGAGAGCTTACCACAGCACGGGTTTGCAAGAAACTCCACGTGGGAGTTCCTTGGCCAAACGAAGGCGTCGCCGCCAACAATCCAGTACGCCTTGTCCCCAAATGAGGCAAATCCCGATGTTTACTCCAAGTGGGACAACGGTGACAATGACTTTACTCTTATCTTGACAATCACGCTTGAAGAGGATGCGTTGAAGACGGAGATTGAGGTGATGAACAGCGATTCCAAGCCATGGAAGTTCAACTGGTTGTTCCACACCTATTTGCATGTCTATGACATTGACGACACATTGGTGACTAACCTGCCTGGGGAGACATGTTACGACCAGCTTCTTGCCGAAACTTACGAGGAGAAACACCCGGCAATCGATTTTAACGAGGAATTAGACAGAATCTACAAGGGTGTGCCGACCTCGAAGTTGATTCAAGTGGTGGAGCGTGGCCAGGTGATCCACAACGTGGAAAGAATCAACCTTCCTGATATTGTTGTTTGGAACCCCTGGATCGAGAAATCCAGCGGTATGAGCGATTTCGGACCAGCTGATGGGTATAAGAATATGGTGTGCATTGAGCCCGGTCAGGTTGCGGAATTTATCACCCTCCAACCAGGGGAATCCTGGAAGGGGGAACAGGTGGTCCATAAGGGTGAAACTGACATCAAGTTACAGAGCGTCTAGTGTGAATTAAATTAAGTCTAAATTAATGTATATTTGTTCAACGTGAAACGATGTATAGGTGAAAATGGATATTTGTGACAATGTATGCGTGAGGGATATATCATTGTAGAAGGAGATGAATCCGGAAACACCCGAGACAAGGATATTTCCATTTGCAAATTCTTCTTATAATGGCCCTTGTAACCAATATCCGGTATTCCAAGTGAGATAATCTATTCAACCATCCAGATAAAAGCGTTATTAAGTTATTAAGTTACAAAGCGTTTAGTTTAAAGTAAAATTATGAGTGTTTGTGTCAATGTTGAAAGACATATCGTTGTAGATGTCGGCCAACGATTTCATTATTGGCGATTTGGTTCCCCTTTGGACGGTTTCAATTGCAGATTGTAGGATGTGATCCTGGTTCATCCCCTCCGGTTGCTTCAACTCCAGCTTGTGATTTCGGCCCAGTAAAGCCAAACAATATTCACCAACACACTTGGTGCCATTTTTGGTTTTCCAATGCTTCCTACGGGCATCAGACCGGGAGTAAGACTTTAAGCAACCCCATGGTTGTCCATTAACAACGCCGTTGCATTGAAACTTGGGCGACGACTTCTGGCCTGCCACTTTATGGTTCTTCATATGTCTCATCCAATCTGATTTTCTTTTGCATCGGGACCCACAGATCAAACATTGGAAGGGCTTGAAGGTGGAGTGGACAACCAGATGGGATTGGAGGTCGCTGGGCTTTTGAAAGATCGCATTACACTTTGAACATTTGAAATTGCTCAAATCGTCGTAATCGTCGTCTGAAGTCTCTGATTTCACCGTCCTGTCCTTTCCACTCTCCTCGTTATCCCCACCGTCCTCTTCTTGGGTCTTTTCCCCATCCTTGTGGGGAAAAAATGATTCGAAACTCTTACTTTTGAAAGGGGGCGATGGTCCCTCCTGCTGTTGCTGACCGGGTGCGGAAACAGGTTCTTGAGTGTAGTATGTTCTTGTGAATGCTGGGTCCTGGTCCGCCGGCCTTGATTCGTAGACGGGATAATGAATTTGTTGATGTTGTGATTGTTGCTGATAATTCACGGGTAATGCTAAATAATGGCGGTGACTGTTGTATTCCTCGTGGTACCCGGTGGTGAGATGATCGCCCTCTGGATTTGGCTTGTAGATCCCCTGTTGAACCGCCGCGGGTTGGTAAAAGTAATCAACCGACGTCGACCCATGCTGGACGGTCTGTGGCACTTGTGTGGGGTAGATCGCCATCCCGCCCTGTGAAGGGTATTGGTGTTGGATGTTGGATGCATAATACCCCTCGTGTTGGCCCGGATGTTGTTGATAGAAAGGTTGAGGCAGAGTGTGTAATAGTTGTGTTTCTTCTCGATGAATGTCTGTCGCATAGCCTTGCGGCCCCTGTACAATGTAAGCATCCAGCTTAGCTGTATTGCCGTGTGTTCTATTAAAACCATCGTCAACCCCCACCACAACACTGTCCACCTCTACTGAAGGAGGAGGATTAACGTTTACGTCCGACGGGTATGCGGGTATGTCATGGTTCCTCTGATGGCCCGTCATTAACATCGTTTTGATTCGCCTACCTCTCCGATTTTCCCAGAGGAATTGGCCGCTTTTAAAGGATCGTTATTCAAAAATGGACCTACACGCAACGGTTAATTTCTCGAATGTGGCTCGGATTGTTGGATTTTCACGTGCAGGAATGCTCGCTCCTTGAATTCTTGGTGGGCGATTTGTCGCTGTGCGGGTGAGCCTGCAACTGGGCCCATACATTTTGCTAATCGTCGTTACCACGGCCAGTTTTGCGGGAATATGCGCCGGTTTGCCTTTATGGCTCCTTCAGCCCCTCCTTGAAAGTGGAGCCAGCCCATATATGTGATTTGGATAAATAGAAAGCCTACCGGTTTAAAATGTGCCCATATCTCGGAAACTTTTTTAATTAAGGGGAAAGTGGTGTGATTCACCTGCAGAGGTTAAATTTTCTATGAAAGATCCGCTCTAGACTTTGTGAAAAGATGGATGAATGGGGCCAATAGGGCCAATTTGGGCCCAGATATCAACGGAATGGGTTGAAACTGACCCTTGTTTATGGTGGGTATGATAAATTCCGGGAAAATTGGTGATTCAGCTCTGAGACATTCTGTATGAATCGGATGAGGTTTTATATCTTGCTCAAAGGGGTTGATTTAATTTTTATAACAATCGGGGAAGTTAAGGTGGTTTGAATCAACCGAAGAGATTGGTTGTTAAGTTAAAGGGTAAAGCCAAAATGGTATTTCTGAGGAAGGAAGTGATCAAGAGAGACAGATACCATCTGGAAACCCTTTTGAAAAAATCCGGAAGTGAAATGGAGGGCTTAATCCCACATAATAGCAATTCGGTCTTCTCCTTTTTACGATGAGTAGCAACCATTTTTACGAGCAACTTTCATGTGTAACCAAAATGCGATTGGCCATATTCTCCATATAGGAACTTCCTGTGTTGGTTTAGACCCTTAAAGTCGCCTAAATCCCGCATCTGAGGACATATTCATGTCAAGATATCGAGGATAAGCTGTTCCGATCCTGATAAAATATGCTCAGCACAAAACAAAGAAAATTAACGACACGCCAACTGGATCATTGAGACAATTCAAATATGGGTGACCGATCCGGTCTATCGGGACAAATTAAACACAGTAATCTTTTTAATTGGATCCGGCTATTTAAAAATATGATAGCAACGGTAATAAGCCACCAATTCAAGGAGAACCAAAAAAGCCAAGTGAACAAACCATCCGGAATCCGATAGAGGACCAGTAACTAACAATCTGGCCCTCTTTTTAACGAACAAGAATCCAGTCCCCCTCCAATAAATACGAAGTCTGTTTTTCAAAGGGGTTACAGTAGTTACATTGATATAAATTGATGTTACATTATAAATCTCTTTTTTTTGGCTCTAGACCCAAAATTTTTTAACTGGTTAATCTGATTCTAGACCCACGGCTTTTTTTCAATCTCTAAAACAAACGGTTATTTTGCGCAACAAGTAAAGATCATGGCTCCCTGATAAGGGTCCCCCTCCCTGCTGCCCCTGAATTTCACCTTCTCAGCTGGTTTTTGCTGAGCAACTTTTCCTATTGTTTTGGTTCTAGACTCTGGCATGGATCTTCCCAACATAAACATTATTTACGAAGTAATTGCCGATACTTGCAAGAGAAGGTTAGGTTGACTCTTGATCGAGAGCCACCATCGAGAGAGTTCCTAAATTGAAAAACCAGGGTGTGAATATTTCTTTCAACAGCAAAAGCGTTCCAGCCACGCATATGCATGCATATGCACAAAAATTTCGTCATTGACGATGTAACTAATCTGCTAATTAAATCAGACCATTCGGATTTCCCATTTTGAAACGGTATTTTGAACTGCAAAGCAAATTGGATCGTTGGCCTGGAAAGAAAGCCAACTTCAAAAACAGGCAGTTTCTTTAATCGTGAATTGGTATGCGGTAAATAAGATTGAACATATGCAGTGCCTCATGCATATGCACCAAAATTTCGTCATTGATGATGTAACTAATCTGCTAATTAAATTAGACCATTCGGATTTCCCCATTTTGAAACTGGTATTTTGAACTGCAAAGCAAATTGGATCTTTGGCCTTGAAAGGAAGCCAATTTCAAGAACAGGCAGTTTTTTTAATCGTGAATTGGTATGCGGTAAATAAGAACTCTATTGAACATATACAGTGCCTCATATCCCAATACCATTCATTGATCCCAGCAAATTCAAAACAAGAGAATTAGCTCAGTGAAGCGTGCATTGACCAAATGGCTCTCAAGAAGATCAAACTGTGAACTCCCTCTCTACCTTAAATCTCACCAGAAGAATATATTATTTTATGAGCTAAATGGTGGTTGGTGTTTTTCAATCCATTGGAGGCTTATCTTGCCACCGCTTTACTCTTTTCCAGTTACTCCACAAGTGTTGATCAGAGCAAGAATTGGTTTTCTTGTGGGTAGTAAAATTCTCTACTGGTCTGGAAATGCTTCCCCGGTTTCAACATATCCACCTCTTTGGAATTAGCTTTTTGGTACCTTATTCAACTCTTTGAAAGGTGTCCTATCTTTAAGAACTGGGTCCATCTTTCTGATCTCTGAATCAATTGGTAGGTTATCAAGTTGGCCAAAAAACCGATGTCGAACTTCATAAGTTTGCCATTGCAATGGCGCCCTAGGTGGAAAACAGTAGATGATGGCATGTGGTTAGAAAGATTGAACCCTGTGGATCCACGTAGAACCATGAGCAGTCATGTGAAGCCTGTGAAGTCATGTGTGACTGCTCTATAATCACTGTGACCATGAACGATGCAACCAGAATGACTGAATTGTTTTGTGGTGAATGAGCATGGGCACCAGTAACTCCATAGCTGGATGATTTCATTGACGAAATGTTAAGTGACCAGGTCAAAACGGCGTTGTTCCATCACCAATTGGCAGGAATGGTTTATGGCCGACTTTGTGAGCTGATGTTTACCCTTACACATTCAGTTGTGATCACACGAATCAAAAAAAATACATAACTCTAGCTCATTGTGACAATATTAGATGCAATAAGAGTCAAAATTGGCGAAAAACTGCACAATATTACCCCTGCAATGAGATACTGGGTTAAATGGCATGACCATCTAAATGATTATTATACTTTCCAAATGGGCTTGTAAAAGAAGTGGTGACGTGTATCACTATTACAAGCTTAGTTCATATTATTACCAGTACTGGGTGATCACTAGTTGAAATTATCAATTTTTTAACCCTGTTGAACATTATTTTCTTTACAGTATAGTGTGCATTTGCTTCAAACAATCCACACAATTTTGGAGAGTAAAATGTCCCTGACCGTTTCCTCTTCTCATTAATCGATCAATAATGCAATGTGTGGTAACCATGGCGCTAATCCCTGTTAGAGTTTATATCTCTAGCACCAAAATCCATTTGCACATGGGTGGTTTCAAATGAAATTGCATGGTATGTCATCGAATAGTATCGCATAGCATCGTTAATTTTGGATTGCCCGTAAAAGCCACCAAGAATGCGCCTATCTATTTTAGCAAAATATATTACTTATTCATATTTTCTTTCCTGGATCATTCTGGAGCCTGAGATCCGATTCACCTTTACAACCCTACTGTAAACCTCTGAATTTTTGAGATAGTTACGACTGTGCAAATGAAACATCCAAAAATAATAAATGCACGGCAGGAATTGGGTCGTTCATTAATTTGATGGGCTCTCAATTTACCTCAGGCAAGTATCAAAGCATGAGCACTTCGTCAAGGTATGAGCACTTCGTCAAAGACTGAGCGCCTCGTCAAAGAACGAGCACTTCTTTAAACCGCTCAGCTACGCGCGACCGTCCAGCAGTTGTGCACGGACAAAACACCATGTAACTCAATGTTCACTCAAGCAAATTGAGTCGCTATCAATCACATCAATTTCTAAGGTTATATCCAATAAGGTGACCAATATTTAACTCAAAATTATAAATATTAAAACATTTGGCCGTCTATAAAACTAAATTCATCCTAACGTTCAACCATTAAAAAGCTATCAATTTTTTGTGCTCATAAGCTCATTTTTTAAATTACCGGATCATCCTCACCAAATAATATCCTTTCAAACACCCCAAGCATACCAGTTTATTTTCACTTTAAATATCAACCATCTACCACCCCAGTTGCGTCCAGGGATTGACCCCCCCCTTTTTACACCTGAGCAGTCCTTACATAATCAACGGCTTACCCAGGCACGTGATCCGTGACTCTTCTTTAGCGGGGAGGACCAACGTGCCTTAGCGGTGTTTAGCGGGAACCAACCTTAGCGGTGAATTGCAGTATAAAAAGCCCTGTCTCTGTCCGTGTCATCAACGTGTCACACTGCTCTTCTCCAGCATTAACAGAATGGCTTCTTACACAGAAAAGTTGTTCCCAAATGAACCAACCGCACCAAAGGTTGTCACTGAATCAATTCCAGGTCCAGTGGGTAAGGCCAAGATCGAATCTCTTGGTAAGGTCTTTGATAACAGATGTACCTACTTCATTGCCGACTACGAGAAGTCTCAAGGTAACTATATCGTTGATGTCGACGGTAATGTTCTCTTGGACGCTTACTGTCAAGTTGCCTCAATCCCATTGGGTTACAACAACCCAAACTTGATCAAGACTGCTAAGTCTGAAAAGATGATCAGAGCCATTGTGGACAGACCTGCTTTGGGTAACTTCGCCGGTGCTGATTTCGAAGACATTCAAAAGGATTTGTTGAAGCACGCTCCAAAGGGCCAAACTTTGGTGTGGAACGGTTTGTCCGGTGCTGATGCCAACGAATTGGCTTTCAAGGCCGTTTTCTTCAACTACCAATCCAAGAAGAGAGGTTTTGAAAACCCATTCACTACCGAGGAGGAAGCCACCTGTATGGAAAATGAAGCTCCTGGTAACCCAGAATTGGCCATCTTGTCTTTCAAGAGAGCCTTCCATGGTAGATTGTTTGCCTCTGGTTCTGTGACCAGATCCAAGCCTGTTCACAAAATGGACATGCCATCTTTCAAGTGGCCAACTGCTGAATTCCCTGCTTACAAGTACCCATTGGAAGACAACGAAGAAGCCAACAAGGCCGAAGACGCTAGATGTTTGGCCATTGTTGAAGACAGATTTGCCAACTGGCACATCCCAATTGCAGGTCTTATTGTCGAACCTGTTCAATCCGAAGGTGGTGATAACCACGCTTCTGCCACTTTCTTCCAAGGCTTGAGAGACATCACCTTGAAGTACGGTGCTAAGCTGATCATCGATGAAGTTCAAGCTGGTTGTGGTGGTACCGGTATCATGTGGGACCACGAAAGATACAACATCACCCCACCACCTGATCTTGTCACCTTCTCCAAGAAGATGCAATCTGCAGGTTACTGGTTCCATGACCCAGAATTCATTCCAAACCAGGCCTACAGACAATTCAACACCTGGTGTGGTGATCCAAAGGGTATTATTTTGGCTGCTGCCATCTGTGATGAGATCAAGGACAACAACCTTTTGGAGCCATTGAGAGAAACCGGTGATTACTTCTACGGTAAGTTGGCCGAATTGCAAGCCAAGTACCCATCTTTTGTTTCTAACTTGAGAGGTAAGGGTAAGGCCTGCTTCATTGCCTTTGATACCCCATCCGGTGCTCAAAGAGCTCAATTCTTGTCTGCCATGAAGATGAACGGTATCAATGTCGGTGGTTGTGCTGATGTTGGTGTCAGATTGAGACCAGGTTTGATCTTCCAAAACAAGCACGTTGACATCTTTATTGCCGCCATGGACAAGGTCTTGTCCACTATGGCATGATCGATTTATATTCGAAGATTTTATAGAAATTAATGAGCAGCTTTTGAGTTTCCTGACGCGTAACCTTCTTCTTTAGCAATGATATTCATAAATGCGTGAGTGTGTATATTTTTGTATTCATTTATTGCGTTGCCTTCTGAAACTTTATATCTTCTAATGGAGGGCCTTCAATTAGTCTTGGATCCATCAAATTAACCCAAGTTTTGGTTTGCCACCCTTGATTTGCTTTGAAATAACGATGAAACTTCATTGTTATGGTTTGGAGATTGTCACTCAATAAGGCCATAAAGGTAGAAAGTGTTAATTAATCCAATAAGAAAGGTCTTGAAAAGATTGGACTGATTAATTGGCACAGTCAGAGATGAGCAAGCCATGATAAATCAAATGATTATTATGATCATATTCATTCATTTCCAGCACGGATGTCTCTAAAATGCAGCGCCACAGTCAATGCCTTAGCGTACGTTACCCCCAAGTGAGGATTTGAAAGATTAGATCGATTTATTCACGTTGTTAGTGATGAGCAGGCGTTGATAAGTCAAATGATTATGAGCATTATTCATTCATTTCCTGCATATATCTATGAAAGGCGAACTAGTCAACGTGTTTCTTCTTAAATGGCCGTTGAATTGATGCTTTTACTATGATACAGTTGTGGCTATGGCTGAGCCCAAATTAAAATGAGTTATTCAGCTTTGAGTTTCCAAGCTTTCATGTTTGAATGCCGGGCTAACGCTTACTCAATTTATTCAATGATTTTACGTCTTATTGTGCTAATAGGACCGTTTAACAATCCAGCAATTATTGTTTTGAAATTCCTTTTGATTGCATGGAAAACCATCCATAATGCCACCAAATTTACGAATGGATTGAAATAACTTCACTTCAAATGGAATGGAATGTTAAAAGGTTTTGGAAGAATTAAAAAATGTTAACGATGAGGTTTGCTATTTTTTCGAATGAAAATATCACCAACAATTTGACATTCAGTCGGAAGGGCCATATTGAGGCAATATTTCTAGAAGACTGTTCTATTAGGGAACGCATACAAACATTCTGAGGCTCTATAATATCATTGGAATTGATCTTAGAAAGAAAACACAACAATCGCACCTCACAATCCTTACCAAAATGACTATTGTTGGAAAGAGATGGGGACGCTTCTGGTCCCAGCATAATTGATGGAAAGATATCCAAACCCCACCACTTCTCTTCACACTTAAAATAATAGGAATGATAAATCATGTTTTTGATTAACAAATGGAACCTATTAAATGGCCCTGAAATCAATGAATCTTCAACCATTCACGCCGACAGTATACCCTTCTGAGCATATGAGCACGCGATTTTATGGTCAAAAGAGAAGAGAAAAAAATTTTTCAAAAGAAAGAAAGCTGGTATAAATTCACCGTCTTTGGCATCGCATTTGGTCGCTATCAGGGATTTAATACTATGAGTGCTCTACTGAGAAGAAGGCCAAATTTGCGAACCAAACAAGCAATTCGATGGGTGTCTCGTACCCCAAAGAGTGCGTTTGCTTTTGAGCAGAGAATGATGGAAAAACCGAGATCAATCGAAGAGGTTTATTCAAAGGTTGTGACGAACAATGCGGAACTTAGACAGAGTAACGGGGAGTTTCTTTATGCATCTACCAACAGGGATCAGGTCTTAACCAGAGTTGATACGGAAATCTTACAAATTTGGTCTCTTTATGAAACCTGCTTAGAATCAAGGGATTTCGAAAGAGCAGATTTAATGCTTCAAAACCTGGCTACTTCAAAATTCAACTCCACTACTCATTTTGTTGATGGTGTCTGTGAATTTTTAAAGGTGTGGGGTGCTGAAGATTCAGTCACAATGGAGGAAATTAGAAGTTGGTTTAACCATGTTCATTCCCTCAATTCTGTGCATAAGCCGGATGCCAGAGTGTACGCTTGGTTGATAAATTTGAGTTTCAGAAAAAGTGAAGAAAGTAATTATGCATTGGGGCTATTGATGGAGTACAGATTATTATCTCCAAATAATAAAAATGCCGACGTTCTTAGATACGTTGATATTATTGGCATGTTGAACATCAAAAAGTTGGTTGATTATTCACCAATAATCTCGGATGATCTCCCAGAAAACTATAGAAACCTCTTCAAAGCCTTTAAGGAACAAGAACAGGTCCATGAAACTTTTCAAGACCAAGACATTGATCAAGTAGTGGCAGAACCAAAGGTTCAAGATACCCCAAATGACAATAAGTCATCAACGCCTACTATTCAATTGAATGCCATAAAGGAGCAGACAAAGGTGAAGCCAACACAGCCAACCAACCAAGTGATTGATAACAATATGGAAGAACTATTGGCAGTCTCTGCGGAGAATTTGAAAAACATCAGACATTCACTTCTGGGGTTGGTGGATTCCTACAATGACGGTCAATTTGTCAAGCAATTGGTCCAATTATGTGAATTAGAAAAAGTTGATATTGATAAAAAACAAATTAAGAATGATACAGAAATCGGAATAATTAACCTTTTCGAACTAAAGAATAAATTGCCATTGGATCAACATACGAAATTTGATGAAATTTTGGATCAAATATCAGAATCAAGAGAGAGGGTCTTAGAAAGTTCCACTTTTGAAGCAGCCAAGTTGAAATGGGAGAGAGAATTCGAAAATATAAAAGATAAGGCTTTACCAACAACAGTGGGGGCTTATTTGCACAACTGGTTAACGGAATTGACACCAATGATTACCAATGATGCTAAGGAGTGTGCAAAGGCCACAAAGCTATTGAGACAAGATGAACAAGGTGAGATCAAATTGACGAGAGAGGAAAGGATCGAATACAAAGAAAAATCCCTTTATGGACCATTTCTCGATGTCTTGAAGCCCGAAAAAGTGGCCACCATTGCAATTTCAGACGTCATGAAGCATTTAGTCACATCTGATATCACTAGAGGTGTGGCCGTTTCGAAATTGGTTATTGGTATCGGTAAGGCCATAGAATTGGAGTATAAGTCCGAAAAGATTTTAGCATCTGATAGAAACATTCAAAAGAACTTTAAGGCTATCAAGGGTACCAAGGAATTCAAGATGTTCTTGAGAAGTACCAAGGCCAAGGAGATGATGGAGAAGGCAGAAAAGGAGACCCTCAAGGAAAACGAACTCTCGGAATCCAATTTATTATCCTGGGATACCGAGTCTCTTTGTAGAGTGGGGTCTGTTCTATTATCCTTCATTTTGAGGGTTTTCAAGATTGATGTCCATGGGACCGATCCAAGAACAGGAGAGACCAGATCAGCCTCGGCACCAGCTCTTTACCACACCTATGATTTCCAAAATGGTAGTAAAATTGGCGTGATAAAGTTGAACCAAAGTTTTGCTAATAAACTAGGTAAGGACCGTTTGGATCAATCCATCCAGGCCCAATATCTGCCAATGATTTGCAGACCAAAGCCTTGGACATCTCACAACGATGGTGGCTACTTTTTGAAGAGAACACTCGTTTTGAGGGCTAAGAATGCCCCTGAACAGTCAGCATATGTGAAGGCTGCTGCTCAACAGAAGAAGATGGATAGAATTCTTCAAGGTCTTAACAATTTGGGTAACACTCCATGGACTGTGAATAAGTCGATGTTGGAATTGATCACGAAGGTTTGGAACACCGGGGAACAATTTTTGGAAATCCCAAAGGCTGAAGACCAATTGATTCTTCCAACTCCCCCAGAGAAGGGTTGTGATGCCATTGATGTTTTCAAGTACAGGAGAACCTGTACCGAGTTAAAGAATGAATTCTCTAAAAATAAGTCCATGAGATGTGACATGAATTACAAGTTAGAAATTGCGAGGGCTTTTGTTGGTGAAAGAATTTTCTTTCCCCACTCATTGGATTTCAGAGGCAGAGCATACCCAATCCCACCAAACTTTAACCATTTAGGTAATGACATGTCTAGAAGTTTATTGAAGTTTTGGACCGGTAAGGAATTGGGTGAAAATGGTCTGAAATGGTTGAAGATCCATCTCTCCAACTTGATGGGTAAGGATAAGATTTCTCTTGATGAAAGAGCTCAATATATTGATGAAAACATTGAGAACGTGAGGGATTCTGTGAGGGATCCATTGAATGGTAATGGCTGGTGGAAGACTGCGGATAAGCCATGGCAATTTTTGGCTGCTGCCAATGAATTGGTGGAGGCTCTGGAGTTACCTGATCCCGCTAAGTACGTTTCTTTCCAGCCAGTTCATCAAGATGGTACTTGTAATGGTTTGCAGCATTATGCTGCATTGGGTGGTGATATTGAGGGTGCAAAGCAGGTCAATTTGGTTCCTGGGGACAGACCATCGGATGTCTACACCCATGTTTCTAAGATTGTCTTGGAAAGTGTTGAAGAAGATAAGGCAAAGGGTGTTGAGGAGGCCATCTTGACTTTGCCAATTATCTCGAGAAAGTTGGTCAAACAGACGGTGATGACATCGGTTTATGGTGTCACGTATGTTGGGGCCAGAGCTCAAATCACCAAGAGATTGAAGGAAATTGAGTTTGATGATGATGCGATCTCTAAATGTTCCAAGTATTTGACAGGTAAGGTCTTCATGGCCATTAGACACTTGTTTTCGGGGGCTCATGAGATTCAGGATTGGTTTGCATTGGCTGCAAAGAGAATCTCAAAGAGTATTAGAACGGACGGGGATTTTGAGGATGGAGGGGAATACACCTCATCGGTGATTTGGACCTCACCGCTGGGTTTGCCTGTTGTTCAACCCTACAGAACACTGAAGAGCAAGTCTGTCAAGACCAACATGCAGACGTTTGTGATTCAGGATCCATATGGGATCAATAAGGTTGATAGTAGGAAACAGGCGAATGGTTTCCCACCAAACTATATTCACTCTTTGGATGCTACTCACATGTTGTTATCGGTGAACAAGTGTTCGGAAAACGACTTGTCATTCTCTTCTGTTCATGACTCTTATTGGACTCATGCTTGCGATGTGGAGATCATGAATAGGGTTTTGAGGGAGGAATTCATCAGATTGCATAAGAATAACTTGGTCGACAAGTTGAAGGGTGAATTTGAGAGACGTTACGATGGATTTTTCATGGTGATTAAGGTGGATAAGAAGTCTCCGGTGGGGTTGGCTGTCAGCAAGTACAGATCCGAGCTATCGAAAAAGCTGGGCAAGCAGCCAAGTGTTGTTCACGAGGTTAAAATTGAGCTGGAAAGACAGAAGTTGTTGAAGTCGGAAGACCCTTGCGATATTCAATTGGGTAAGCAGTTGAAGACTTGCATCAGTGTCTTGGAAGAGGTCGGCTTTGATTGTGATGCTCAAGAGAATATTGACAATACCGGCGGAGATTACCAAATTCTTGTCCCATTTTCGTTACCGGGGGTTCCAAAGAAGGGGTCTTTTGATGTGGCTGTTGTTCAAGATAGTCCTTACTTCTTTTCTTAGTTGAACAAGTGACGAGTTTATGTTTTTATTGCGTTTGACCTCACATGAGGTTTTATTTCATGGTTTTTGATCACATTTTGATTCTGGTTTTGGTTATAATTTGATAGGGCATTCCACATATTTTATTTCTGCTGCATTAGACTTCCTGTATATATGATCCTATCTAATTAAAGAAGAATCAACTTCAAAGTGGTAAGTTAACGTCTGTATGAATCAGCTTTACAGGCTGAATTTGGACACTTATACCAACGGATAATCGTAGGTAGCTGCTACAATTGGTCTTGACTTGCTATCAAGTAGATTTGCCTTAACAATCATTGAATTCCTGTATACGCATGTAAGGATATAAGAGATTTAATCTACACAAGAATCCAATTGATCTTTACAGATCGTACGTCTCTGACATAAAGAATTTGATTGATTTCTACCGATTGACTGTAGCCATAGATTTTATGTGGACCTAAATAAGTTACGATGAGGAGGAAACTGAATGCATTCACTCACAAGCTCACTTCGCTCGCTTTCTCGTTGATTTTCAACCACCTAATAAACCATTCCACCGTTGCTAGTCTCCAGATAGGCTGCCGTGTCCTCTATCTTGATGATTCTGCCTTGGGCCTCCAAATTGGCGATCAACGCTGCCAGAGGGTCCAACTCCTTGCTATCGACCAAATCAAACTCTCTCACAAAGGAGATGAAGTGACTAAAGTAGGAGATCCAGTGGGCCTCAAGGGACAAATGGACAAACTTTTCAAAGTGGTTCCAGTAGATATGAGCGATGATTCTGAAGATCTGTCTGCAGATGCCCTTGATATCCTTAATGAATGCTGGCGGAAACGCCATGCCTGACTTTGTTGGGAAGATGGTCTGATCGTTGATCTTATTGCTGATCCAGGTCAGCGCGTAGTCGATGTAGTGGTTAGCAGGCAACGAGTTTGGTCTGCCGTTGTTCACCCACACGTATTCTGTGCCTGGGTCTGCGTTCATCGTGGGGTATTTGTCGGCGGTGATAAGATCTGCAATAACGCCGTAGAACTTGTTCAAGTGGTTGTAGAATTCGAACACGTTCAGAGCAAGCCATTCCTGTTGATCTACATATTTCGGCTGCTGGACAATCGTCTTGTATGACCCTTTCACAAGTGCTGTTTTGATGAATGGTTCGCACATAAAGAGCGGCAAGGACCCACTATCATCTGGCCCAACTTCGTGATGATGGACCTCAAATTGCGGCTGTTGTTGGGGATTTTGGACTGCCTGTTGCTGTTGGTAATGATTTGCGCTTCTTTGTGTCTGTTGTTTAGAAGGAGACTGGGTTCTTCGCAGAGAGGCTGCAGATCCATTGTTGGTCCCATAAAACCCCCCTTTAGATGACAAGAGCGACGGTGTGGACCCGTTACCGAACGTTGGATCCTGAAACTTTGATCCCGGAGAAGAAGTCTGTTGTTTCTTCTTAGAAGACCGTGTAAAACCCCTACAAGCACAATATGTTAGTATTCTCTTCAATAGCACCTCACCACCTTCAGTACATACTTGATTGTGTTCAGAAACGACATATCTGTGTAGGAAATGGGTGTTGATGATCCTGATGTCAAGAAAAAAATAGTTCACCACGGTTTGATCCTTCTTCTTGTCTTTCATTCTCCATTACAGGAGCTTACAGAGGGTATATTGTACTATCTTGTGTATCATTAGGTGGTCGTGATCATGGAAACCATTCTAGAAAAAACCCCGCACTCAATTGACCTCCACACGGTTCGGAATGATGTGGAACGATTTGCACAGATCAAAGGAGCAAAATACCGAATTAAATCGGGTCCGGACAACCAACATGTGGCGATCTTTGACAGAACGGTGCTGTGGATGCGTGGAGATGTGTTGTCACGAAGGTTGACGTTTCAAACCCCACTTCTAGACTGTTTCTTTACGGTTTTTAAGGAAGATTTGCAGGATGAAGACGAGGCTCTGGACCAGACCGTTGTGCTTGTGGTGGTGTTTGAAGACAAGTTGCAAGTGTACCAATCCCATGGCACCTCCAATACAATCAACGTTCCCATGAGTATCAGGAACGCGTTCCCTACAGCCAATGGGCTCATCATTAGTAGAAAGTATGATGCGAATTCTACGCTGTGTGGGGAGTTCCCCAGCGGTAGGGCGTCTGGGATGGAGACCATGTTTCCCACTTCCTTTTTGACCCAGTCACTAAGCGGAGGAATGAATCAGACATTGGGACTACCGCTGTCGAACTCCGGTTCCGGTGCAACTTCACTTTCTTTGACATCCACAGCCGCCGTGGAGGCTAATTTCTTTACTTTGAACGACATCTACGGGGACTTTGGAATAGTGACATCCTCCTCAACAACCTCGTTCACCCACAGGGAAGAATTGACGTCATACCCCGCATTGGCATCACAATGCTTGGCAACTACGTTCAACCCCGTGGATCGCAGAATAACCGTCTATCACGTGAGAAAGTTGACCAAGAAACCGCTCTCTCTGCCGCATTCCCACTCCTCACACCTTCAAAGCGCCAGGAAACACAGCAAACGAATAACATCAACTGGAAGTGTGGCAAACAATAGCCCCAACTTGAGCAGGGTAATCGATAGCTACGAGATGAAGAATCTCAGAGTCACTTCCAATCCAATTCTCTTTGACAGAATCATCTCGGGAACAGATTACTCCTCAGATCAACTGTCCGGCTCCTCCAACATGACAGATGTGCAAAGTTACAAAAAAGACGTCATCTTCACAAAATTGGACTTCTTCTCCTTTGATTCCGACCCAAATAAGCTCAAAATTATCAATGTGGACCACGGACTCAAAGAGGCAATTGTCATCGTCAACTTCGAACTGAGCACAATCGAGGTGCTGGTCTTCTCAAAAGAGTCAAGGTCGTTCGGTAACCCTCGCATTACCCGTAGCTATACAATCAAGGGCCTCGATGCCGTGGAGTTTCAAACCGATGACGAACACAAGGGATACATTGTCATATTGAAGCCAAATGGAACAATCGTGCTGTGCAACGTCCTGTACGAGATTTTCTCCACTGCGGTTCAAATCGGTGGCACCCCCGTGGCATTGGATTGCTGCATCAACTACAAAGTGTCCTACTTGGACCAAAACGGGTCCCGGTTCAAGTTTTTATTGGCTTTTCGTCCAAGGGATAAATTGGTCAAGACATTGATGGAATCGTTGAAGTATTTGATCCACGAGGAATACTTTGAATTGTTCTGGCTACATTGGTTGTCGAACTCAATGATGGGAATACCTGAATCAAATGACTGGAAAGCCTATTTGGTGACCCTCTTGTCGTTCTGTATTCCCGATCAACAACCTCTTCATAATGTCGAGCCCTTGAATGAGGTCTGCAGTTTGAGTCCCAATATCATCCAGGCCAAGTTGAACATCAAGGAGAATTCCCTTGACAACGGGATTTTATCCGGGGGAGCCATCCTCATTCAACCGGACTTATTGGCTAATATAGTATTATCTCTTCACGTGATGTGCGAGGATTTGAAATTAAACATCTTGACAGGAAAGGAAAGAAGCAAATTCTCTCTGCTCTTAGCTCAATTAGTGGTCTGGATCCACTGGCCGGCAAATTGGGTGAATTATTATAATGTCAATCCCATAATCTTGGACAGGACCATACAATTGAATGCCATTTACAGAGTTCAAGACCCACCCAACATTTTGCTATCATTGACCAGTTTATTTACCAACCAATTGGTCCAATATTTACCATTCTCGGTGCTTGCTTCAGAGGACGAACTCTTAGACAGCAAAATAACTCCCAGAACTTACCAGATCCTGAAACTATTTGAAATACTTGTTACTCCATCTTATTCAAACTATGACTTGGTACAGACCATGGTGGAGTGTGGAATAACATCCTCAAATTTAGAAACATACCCTACAGGCATTTATTTTGTTTTCAAAAACATACTTTTACTGTGTCGAGAAACCTTTACTTCCCACAGTGACATGTCGAAGGATATGATTTCTCTGATTGATAGAAAGGACTTGCTGCAATTTCAACATGATTTGAAGGGATCCACGAATAAAAAGATACCAGTTTCAAAAAAGGTTGCGAGCAGGCTGATGAAAGAAATCATCAATCCCATCTTCAGCGACAAACTATTGAATCCTTGGGATGGAGAAGCCGAGGAAGAGATCTTCAATGTGACGAGATTATTGTTTTCACAAGATAGGCGATTTTATGATGTTACTAAAATCCTACAAACTTCCAAGACTCAGATCATCAACTTTGAATCCGACAAGGGGATGGATGATTCCACTAAGTTGGATACCCAGAGGTATACTGCCTTCAAAGTTGCTCTAAGGACAATGACTATACCCATTGGTAGAGGAGCAGTGTTTACAAGCAGCAGGAGACCATTGATGACGGAAGGGTTTCCAATTCCAAAGATGAACTTCAACACTCTTTTTATGCCCGAAAATATAACCGTCACTTTGGAAAGTGTCCAATTGACTCAGGAATTGTCCGATTGGGGATATTTCCATAACGGTGCCAGTTCGGGGTTGACGGTCTCAAAGGAATTTAAGGACATCTCCGGCAGCTGGGTTGTTTTCAACCGGCCCCCAGTATTAAATGCTCAACATGCAGGGTTTTTATTGGGATTAGGATTGAATGGACATCTTCAAAAGTTAGAGGAATGGCACATATACAACTATCTTTCACCAAAACATACATTCACTAGTATTGCAGTTTTATTAGGGATTTCTGCAAGTTTGAGGGGTACCGCAGATTTGAAGTTGACAAAGGTTTTATCAATTCATATTGTTGCTCTCCTACCCCCGGGATCCACCAATTTGAACGTGAAGTTACCTGTTCAGACAGCAGGGCTCATTGGAATTGGGTTGCTTTATTTGGGCACTCAGCATAGGAAGATGACAGAAATGTTATTATCCCAAATAAGCACCACCGTTGAGATCAACGATAAGTGGGTTGTTAATGAGGGATATCAATTGGCATCTGGTATTGCGCTTGGGTACGTGAATTTGGGTAAAGGAGATCAATTGGTTAATGATTCCCACATTGTGGATTCGCTAATTATTCTAGCTACATCAATAAGGGATGTTGAAACTTCAAGAGAGTTAGACAAGTCATTTTGTGGGGCGTTGATGGCTTTAATGTTTATGTTTTTGAAAACAGAGAACAATGAAATCGCTAAAAAGCTCCATATTCCAGAGACAATGCAATTGATGGATTACATCAGACCTGATATGCTCTTGTTGAGATGTATTGCTCGAAATATGATCATGTGGGACAAGATAATGCCAGGCAGGTCCTTTGTAGAGAATCAAATTCCACAATGTCTGAGAATGAAATATCAGCTGGAAACCATCCATGATTTGGATAGTGATAGTCTTGCATACATCAGCGTATTGGGGGGTATTTTGTTATCTGTTGGAATACGATTTGCTTCCTCAAGAAGCGTGGAAGCCAAGGAAACACTTCTCTATTACTTGGATAAATTGATTATTCTTGGATCCATGGAGGCAGACAATTTTGATGAAAGAGTGGCCTTATTGGGCATCAGGAATGTGCGGGATGTTGTCAGTATTGGGATTTCGTTAATAATGGCTGGTTCAGGCGATTTGGACGTCTTGAAAAGACTGAGATACTTGCATGATAGAGTGGACGAGAATACCAATTATGGCAACTATATGGCTGTGAATACTGCGATAGGGTTTTTATTCTTAGGAGGGGGTCAGCAGGCTTTTAAAAGCGATGATTTGTTTTCTATTGCTGCTCTAATCACCTCCACTTACCCCATTTATGGCATTAATAGTTACACAAATGGGGATAGTAATCAGGATAACAGGGAACAGGCCAATGAGATCCATCTACAGGCCTTGCGCCATTTTTGGGCCCTTGGGGTTGAAAATAGGTGTCTGGTCGTTAAGAATGTCAACAACGGGAAGCCAATATCCATTGGTGTTAATATCTATATGAGGAATGGCCAAGTAGAACACTTCACCACACCGTGTTTATTGCCTGAATTGGGCGGAATATACAAGATTGTGACCGAGAGAACACACGAATATCTTTCAGTTGAGTTTGACTTTGACACTTCAAGCAAAGAGGAAATCACTAAATTCGTCGATACCCTCTGCTTGTATGTGAACACCCAAAGGAACTACACGACTTTGCATTTGAATTTTAGAGAAACTGTGGAATTGGAGAGGCGAGATCTTCCTGATATCACTCTGTTTGAGCAATCGCCGCTTTTTCACCATTTGAAGGGCTTTGAACGACGGCTGTTGATGGATACGATTGGGGTTGGTTCGAGTGATCCCAAGAGTGTGATTGAAACCACCGTCTTTGATTTCAAGCGGGAATTAGAGGAGATTGGCGATGGAGAGCCATCGATCGAAAAGATGTTGAATTTGGCCCTACTTTTCAAATTCGTGGAGAGGATGTATGATATAAACGTCACGAAAATGAAGTATTCACGCAGAAAGTCAAGTGGCTTGAGTGTGATGGGCGATGGTGGAGACAGCGATGATGACGAGGATTATCTTGAGCTGCGACAGTTGCAATATCTCAGTAAGGAGTACATCAATACCTTGAAGAACGAGCTATTCCTCAAGATAAGAAGCTTTGCTTAATAAATAGACTGTTTACATGAATATATATGTGAATTAGACGTGGAATGAAGGTCACTCATCCAACTCCCCGATCTTCTCTCCCATTTTGACGTATTGGCCGTCCTGGATCGTGAACTTAAAGGTGTCTGGGGCTTCAAAGACCAAGACCACAGTTGAGCCCAACATGAAACCACCCATTTCATCACCCTTGAGAAGTGGTTGTCCCCCTAGCAACTTGGAAGCCTTTCCGTAGCTTGCTTCGTAGCAGGTATTCTTTTTTGTCTTTTCATCGTTGTAGATTGAGGTGTTGGTGACCAGATCACGATCGAAATTGATCTTGATCGATCCCACATTGGTTGCCCCTACAGGGGTCATGGAGAAAAACCCGTACTTCCAATAACCCAGCAGGGCCACACGCTCGTTGATTACAAAGAGGTTGTTGAATGATCTTTGGAAGTATGGTGCGACCGAGTACAGTTCACCAACAAAATGACGACGTAAGGTGGTCACCCAGGTGACTGGAGAGTGAAATCTGTGGTAATCCCCCGGAGCCAAGTAGATAACAGCGTAGAACAGGTCAGTTTTGAGCGGGGTTGGAGATAACGCCTGGGAAGCGTTCAACACTTGCTTGGAATCAGGATGTAGATGTGACTTGTCTCCTTCATTAGAAAAGTTCACCATTGAGTGTTGGTGGGGCAACTTGGAGGTCACGTCCTTGTTCGTATTCGACCCCAAATGGTTTAGGAATTCCTCGTCATCGTCAGCCTTGGTTGCCTCCAAATCCAATGTTGACGGCTGCTGAGCCAATTTCTTCGAATCAATGGATCCCAACAATGCTGTCAATTTGTACGTCATACCCTTGACCTGTTCAATCTCACCATTTCCGTCCACCTTACCAAACTTTAAAACCCTACCATCTGAGGGAGAGTTGACGAGGGCGGTGGGGTCAATTGGTCTCACCTCCGGCTTGATTTCTCTGTAAAAAAACTGGGCCAAGTTGGAGTAATGGGTCAGGTCGGGGTCGGCCATTTCCTCCAAATTCACACCAAAGATGGCAGAGTACAGTTTGTAACCCATTGGTCTCACTGCTGTTGGAAGTGTGACATTGTTGAAGTGACCCCACAGCCTGGAAAGCGTGTTTAGCGGAAGATGTGAGTAAAGATAGAGAGGAATCGATGTTGGCTTCACCATGTCCAAGTCCTCCTCATGTTGTGCGGTTTCCTGATAATCTTTAATTGAGACAACCGTTAGAGTGAACAAGGTGATCAGAGAAAAGGTCAATAAAGGTCTGTTCTTCTTGACTTTTTGAGACGCGGTTTTGCCAGTAGTCATTCTTCTGATGATACAAATCGCTTGAATAACCTTGTGTTGTGGAATTCTCACCGGAAGCCTTCCTGATTTGAACATTTTGGCTTTCAATCTGAAAAGAAACGGTCAAGAATGTGATTTTTTCGTTTCATTCGCCACTCAATCTGCTTAAGTAGAGATAAAATCGGGTTGAATATGTCGAAGAAAGTGACGAAACAGGTCTCCATTGCCCCTCTGGTGTTACTCTCTGCTGTGGATCACTACGAGAGAATTTTAGCGCCTTCCAGCACGACCAATGGGTCACAAAACGGATCGAAGAGGGTGTTGGGTGTGATTCTTGGTGAGGAGACGCCTACAAAGGTCCGGGTGACAAACTCATTTGCCATCCCCTTTGAAGAAGACGACAAGGACTCGGACATTTGGTTTTTGGATCACAACTTCATTGAGAACATGATGGAAATGTTCAAGAAGATCAATGCTAAGGAGAAGTTGATTGGTTGGTACCACACGGGTCCCAAGTTGAGGAAGAACGATTTAAAGATCAACGAGATGTTCAAGAGATTTACGGCCAATCCCGTGGTTTTGGTGGTTGATGTGAATTCGGCAGATTCAATTGATATCCCCACAAATTGTTATGTTTCCGTTGAGGAGATTAAGGAGGATGGAACTTCGAGCGAAAGAACGTTCATCCACTATCCTTCCTCGATTGAGGCTGAGGAGGCGGAGGAGATTGGGGTGGAGCATCTTTTGAGAGACGTGAGGGACGAGAATTCGGGTAATTTGACCATCAAATTGTCCAACAACTTCAAATCCCTTTCCTCCTTGGGCGAGCGGTTGGTGACGATTGTGAAATATCTGGAAAAGGTGATGACAGGGGCACTGCCGATCAATAATGACATTTTGGGCAAGCTGCAGGATATATTCAATCTCTTGCCCAATGTCGGGGGAATTGGAGATGTGGAAGAGGAAGATTTGGAGGATTCATTGTCACCTAAAAAGAGGTTGGCAATGGCTTTCAACACTAGAACAAACGACGAGCTCATGGTGATATATGTGGCTTCGTTGGTTAGATCAATCATCTCATTCCATGATTTGATTGAAAACAAAATCACCAATAATAAGAGCGAGGTGGACACTTCGAAACCATTGGAGGTGAAGTGAGGATTGGAATGGGAGTGGGTTAGAAGCCCACAACCTATTTGTAGATCTTAAATATATCTAATATATCTTTGACTGGGCTTGCGGGCGCAAACGAACGTAGCGAGTTTGTGAGTGTCTTAGCAAGAGGCACCCAATGATTCTAACTGCAAAGCGAAGGAATGCAAGATCCGACTCGAGTGTACCGCAGTGGGGGGGAGGGGGGTTTGAGGGGCCAGATTGTGAGTGAGATTTACTGTTCAGGCGTGCAGGCGTGATATATGAATCAGATCAATAAAACGTTGGAGCGCTATGGGGAATTCATAGCCAGATGATGGCTAGTTCACGATAAAGGCGTGACGCTTAATGGTAACTATAGTAACTCAAGGTGAGTTCATAGTAATTTATGAGAATTCATAACCATTGAAAGTAATTCATAGTAATTGATTACAATTCATTGTAATTTGTTGTAATTCATGTGAATTCATGGGAATTCAAGGTGAGTGTATGGTAATTTATGGCAATTTATGGAAATTCATCGTTATTCATATTAATTCATGACAATTCATGACAATTGCTATTAATTAATGGTAATTTCATATGGATTTGGGGTAGCATGATGGTGATAATGGTAACTCAAGATGATTTCAATGTAATTTATGGCAATTCATAGTAAATCATAGTAAATTATAGTAAATTATAGTAAATCATAGTAAATCATAGTAAAACGTTGTAATTTATTGTGATTCGTGGTAATTCATGATAATTCACTCTCATTCATAATAATTCACTGTAATTCGAAGTGGTAATTCATAATATTCATGTGAACCATGATAAATTTATTGTGATGATAGTAATTCATTGTACTTCATAGCAACTCATGGTAAATGATAGTAATTGATAGTAATTGATAGTAATTGATAGTAATTGATAGTAATTGATAGTAATTGATAGTAATTGATAGTAATTGATAGTAATTGATAGTAACTTACAGTAACTTCATCTTAATAATACCAATTCTATTCCTAATAATTTCACAGTCACAGTAATTCGCAATAATGTATGGTAGCTCATAGGAATTCGTAGTAAATCATGGTATTTCATGGGAATTCGAAGTAATTTCCGTAGTAACTCACAGTAAATCATAGCAATTTCATATTAATTTACATTAGCTTCATCCTAACTTCATAGTCGCCGTAATTCATCCTAATTCATCATAATCAACAGTTTGCTCATGATATTACCCATAATAATTCATACCACCTTACATCAATCTAAGCTTCAAAAGATTAACACTGTTAAAGTACCACCAGTTCCGCCTGCATACATGACTTACCCCCAAATCCCAACACCTTTTCTCTCAATGCCTCTCACATAAGGACACATCATCACTCACAAAATCACTTTGTGAGTTCACTTGTTCGTAATACAAACTGAGCCAATCAATACCGTATGCTTGCCCACTTACTCACATCATCACTAACAGACTCTCTTCGTGAGTTTGCTTCCTTCGTGAGCTTCCTTCGTGAGTTTGCTTGTGCCGCTGACATAAGCACACATCACCACTATGGGGACTGAAAAATCTTCCCCAATTGGGGTGACTCCATTTGTTAGGCTTTCTCGGTGATTGATGTGGAGACCAGCAATGAGAGGCTCTCCTCTCTTCTTCTGTAAGAATACAAACCTATTGGGAAGGTTATTTTATTCGCCCAACAGCCAGCTTTTAGCGTTAAAATCCAACCACGTTCCACTAATAAGACCAATAACATCAATGGGTAAACCACCAGGCACGGATGCAATGGCCCAGATATGTCATCCAAATAAGGAGACCTCACTTTCACACATACCCTTTGAAATAAAACATAAAGAGACAGCCAGAGACACGAGATCCATCCTAACACAATATCTGGATAAGGAATCGAATATCACGTTGAAACAATTGAAAGACCCCTTTTTTGCGTTGACAAAACCACATTTGACCTTTCTAATCATGTTGTCCTCGATCTGTTCATACATTTTGGCTCCAAACCCAACGGATTTGGCCACGTTTCTCTCCTTAACTGCAGGAACATTATTGGCATCAGGTGCAGCAAATGCCATCAATATGGGTAGAGAGCCGAATTTTGACTCCCAGATGACCAGAACGGCGGCCAGACCCGTTGTGACGGGTCTGGTCACCCCCAAGGAGGCGTTTGGCTTTGCTGCCATCACTGGGACTCTGGGTTGCGGGATCCTCTATGTGGGGGTTAACCCAATTGTTGCGGCCTTGGGTGCCACAAACTTGGTTCTATACTCATGGACATACACCTCATTGAAGAGGAAATCCATCTTGAACACATGGGTGGGTGCGGTTGTCGGCGCAATTCCGCCCCTCATGGGTTGGGGAGCATGTGGGTCCTTGACGGATCCCGGTGCTTGGTGTTTGGCCGCACTTCTTTATGCCTGGCAATTTCCTCACTTCAACGCCTTGTCCCATAATATCAAAGATGAATATAAGAGGGCAGGCTATGTGATGACGGCGTTTGTTAACCCTAAATTGAACGCCAGAGTGGCGTTAAGATATTCTCTGCTCATGTTCCCAATCTGCTTTGCACTCTCCTACTACGGGGTCTGTGACAAATACTTTGCTCTTGACTCCTCCATTGTCAACTTCTGGTTGGCATACACCTCATTCAAATTCTGGCTTCAACAGAGAAGCAATTACAGTGAAAAGGTGCTGGCACAAGGTGGGGCCTCCAAGGAGGGCATCCAACTGGCAAACTCTTGGGCCAAAAAGACATTCTGGAGTTCCATTTGGCAATTACCTTTAGTTCTGGTCCTCGCAATGTTACATAAATCCGGCCAATGGGACAGATTCTTC
This sequence comes from Saturnispora galanensis, assembly GCA_030584985.1. Classification (NCBI taxonomy): domain Eukaryota; kingdom Fungi; phylum Ascomycota; class Pichiomycetes; order Pichiales; family Pichiaceae; genus Saturnispora; species Saturnispora galanensis. The sequence goes on along the minus strand of JAJMCD010000028.1, from coordinate 90,074 downwards.
AAGGACGAAGAAAAGAAGTTGAATTGAGCAAAGTAGATTTTTAATATTCATATCATATCATATTATTTATATTTTACCCTCTGTATATACTAGAAGACAGGCGAAAAACGAACCTATGAACAAAGTAAGTTGGTGAGCTTGGGGATCCCAATATGTTGCTGAGCCACAAAATAACCAAGTGAAAGAGGAGGTGAGTTGGGTGATTTTTGCCTCTGGTGAAGCAAATTATACAACAGAGTGAACTGGTGAAGTTAGGAAGTTGAAGCAAGAATGAACAAACAAAGAAGTGACATTGTAGATTAGATTGTAAGTTAGTGGGAAATTCACTGGGGCGCACTCCCCCACTGCAAAATTTACTGCGAAATTTACTGCGAAATTTAATGGGAAGATACTTGCGGTGACACTAACCAGCAATGGATAAACAAGAGAACATTGAGCAAATGCTGACCGTAAGTCCAAGAGAAACGGATAAAAAAAACGGTATAGCAATTACAAAACTGAAAGTAAAGCTGAACCGGCTCTGAAGACGACGCTGAGCAGGTGACCTAATGGTGGAATAAGCATACTATTGAATAGAATAGAATAGAATAGAATATAATATGATAAAACGCCGCGTTAAAATTAATAAGTAGAGCTGTTTTTGCCTTTTGATCATGTTTGATTAGCTAGCGTTGTGTTAAAACATGTTTTGTTAAATTGGTAATGAATATATCTTTTTAGTTACCTTGTTATTACCAGAATCCAGCCATATTAACATGTACTGGTTTAATAAATTGATGGAACTATAATGTTGGCCAAACTTTAATCCCCTTATACATACCATCCAATCCAGCCGTAAAGGTTATAAAGAACTCAAATAAAGATATTAAACCGAGAGCATTAGTTAACTCACAATAAGACTATTAAAATTGCTAGCTGTAATTACAGGAATAAAGATGGAATAGAAGAAAACCTATTACATTAGCAATTGAATCAGTAAGGAGAAGGTAATATAACTTTCGCTAAACAGGTCGCATTTGACAGCTACACTGCAAGGAAAAGGACATAATAAAGCAAAAATTGGATAAAGAAAGAACCCGCGCATCTATTGCAACATTTATCGCCCCTAAAACAAATTAAGCGGTTTGATTCCAAACCACCTAAAACTGTGCTAAGCACAGTCCATGCGCCACATGAGTGCTTCTTTCCATTCTATCAACTGTGGCGCATCTACAGATCCTGTCTCTTCAATCACCCTTCTTCTTCATGTTCACAACAAGACAGATACCGAATGACTTCCGCATTTCGTGGTTAAACCAATCGCCAAATGATGAGCTTTACGGGGGTCCCCGGCGTGAGGATAGCTCCCATGGAAAGGGGGATAACTTATTAGGAGGCAGATGGGGTTCCCAACCTCCGCTGTCCTTCTATACTCCTTACCAGAGAGGTCCTATAGACCCCACACCTAGGGTCAAGACAATCTTAGGACTATTGGGAGAGGATCTTGACGGTATGAATGAAATTGGTGTGGAAATGGGTAGAAGACTAGATGAGATGATGGATCAGAGAACCTGGGGATCAAATTGGATGACCCCATTGGGGATGACCTCTAACGGTAGACAGTACCAAGAGGAACGATCAGCAGAAAATGTAGAAGACGGTTCAGAGGGCGATCATTTTGATGTTATGAATGATGCCAATGAACGCAATAGGCCGAATGATTCGATCGAGGATGACACTGCCATGTTAGTTGAAAACGCATATATGCGGCCCCCACCGCCCCCAGAGTCATCAAACGGGTTAAGAATAGTCAGTGGGGCCAGTGCTGGTAGTGGTGCCAGTTTAGAGGATTCTAGCACTTTTGAAGTTGGAGATGTTGCCATCCATGAGCACATCACCGAGGATGATACCGGGGAGAGAGATTTGGACGCCGAAATGTCTTACCATGGGTTATTGGATAATGGAGTTGATTTTAATTCATCAGATAGTGATGAGGAAGTAGAGGAAGTCGGACATCTTCGTCAAAGTGAGAGGTATCTGCCGGAAAACTTACAGAGTTCATTTCATGAGGATCAAGCAAGATACCACCAACCTCAGCGAAATGAATCCATTGATGACGATAACGAATATTTTATGGCTCATGAGGATTATCAGGATGATCATAGCATAATGGAGCACGCTAATAAACCAGAGACTCACAATCGATCTGTTTTCATTGCGGACTCTACTTTCACAATACCGAGGGAATCGACAATGATCAGACCACACCTCTTTTCTACCCAATCTTCTCATTTAACTACCGCAAGTACATTCCATTCAGCTACTAGAGGGGATCAATCAACCGGCCAAACATCTGTCCAAGGATATAATGAAGAGTTTTATGCGAGTGGCGTTCAGGAGTCTTCTGACGATGATGATTCCAATATGATCGTTGAGTGAAACTTTTCTGTGCTAATGGTACCAACTAGGAGTTTGGAAGCCCTTTCAACTTTGCTATTGGGGTTATTTAGCCCTATGATTCCTTTTGTTTGACTGTTGCCATCAAGGTGCTGTTAATCAACCTATTCTTGAGGTTATTACGACCCTAATAATTTTTTTGCTATATAAGAATGAACTTATTATAACGATGGGATTTTCAGATAAATCAATAAATAAGGTGCTCGATTATAAAAGACCTTATTAGCTTTGATTTTGTCAATCATAATCACTTACAGTTTTGACCTGCTGAGCATTATACTTTATAAGATTGACAGAATGATGCCGACTTTCCTCATTTTGGATTGTTTATCTTTAAATTGTACAAAACCCCTAAAAGTTAAATATACATTGGATCACTCATTAGGATGATTTTACCCGATTTATCGGTTTGAATAATCTTGGACCTTTGTAAATGAATATCAGGAACAACCCACTTCCCACAAGAACACCTACCACCCTTCCAACTCCATCCACCCACTTTAGAATGACATTTGAAGCAATCCAACTTTCCCTCAATCTCACCATGAGTGTCATTCCATTCATCATCAACTTCCAAAGTATTACTCTCAGGACTCTCCTCAACACCCTCAGAAGCCAGGAAACGGGATCTCATCCACTGTAAAGGCTCAACAAAGACATGTGTGCATTGATTTTGACCCTTTTGGACATCAATAACTCTTTGACTTTTGTATGCATTTTTAATGAAATACCCTTGCTTGTCATCCTCGTAAGGCGGCGTATGTGGGACAAAAACCTCTGAAGTGGCCAAAATAGTTCTACATTTGGCACACTTGAAGTCAAAATGACCATCCACCACCTTGGCCTCTCTTCTAACGATAGGCTCATTGCTATGACTGGACATCATTGAAGGTAGAACCCACTTCATTCTCCAAGCTCTCCACAAATTCCCCGCTTGCCCACCAATTCTTCTTAATTTCTCCGGCGACGTCTCCCATTGTCCCTCTCTATATGTCTCCAATTGTAATTTGAACCCATCATTTGGATCAAAGGTCCTATCTGGATAATTTCTTCTAATGGCATGTAGGGCCATTTTCAAGTTGAGGTTGTGTCTTCTCATCAAATAGGCACAGACAAATGCAACAGAGCGGGAAACTCCCGATTGACAATGAACCAGAACCCCATCCCCCGATAATTCGGGTTTAGTTTTGTTTCCTTCCTCATCGACCGATGTTGGCTTGTAAATGGTACCGAAAATCGCCACATTGACCTTCTCAAATTCTGTTATAATCAATTCGGATTCCATATCATCCACGGGGATTTGCAAGTGAGTGTATGGCGTCTTCTTATACTGATCTGGTATATCGGATTTGGTGATAGAAATGATCGTTTTTATATTGAATTTTTCCCTTAGATTTTCCCCATTCAAAAGAGGTTGAATTGATGAGATATACACCGGTCCTAAGGCCCTATAAACTTCCGGATCCTCTGTCATAGTATCAATAACTTGATATCAAACGGCTATTGAAGTGAAGGATGAAAATTTTTTTATCATTTGTGGAATGCTCATTTGCTCATTTGCTCATTTCCGTGATCGAAAACCAACCGGCAGTTTTCACCATCTTGGACCTTGGCCATGATTCACATTAGAATAATGCTGTGGATGCATTGGAATGCCATACATGTTGGGATCATAATAACCACCTGGTGGACCGTATGGAATTGGACCACCTGCATTCATTATCGCATAGCCACCTGGAGGGAAAACGTTCTGAGGCTGTCTGACCACAGGTAAATCCTTCTCAAAGTATTTGGTGGTTTCTAATTTGCTCACATTCCATGATGCGACAGAAAAAGGCTTTTCAATAGGTATGATCCAGCTCTCGTCATCGTTATTTTTCTTCTGGGAGTACTCCAATTGAGCAGATTTGAGCAAGTTGAACATGCCATTGAGGATTTCACCCTTGGATCTTGGTTGCTTTGGTTCAGCAAAGAAGGTTACACTCTTTGGAGGTTGTGGTTGTTGCTGTTGTTGCGGATGCATTGATTGAGTTGGAGGTATTGGAGCAGGCATCATTTGCTGTTGCATATAGTAAGGATTTGATTGACCCATGACTGGGGGTGTGAACTGACCGGCTCTACCCCCCATATACTGTTGATGGGGTTGCTGCTGCTGATGATGGAAACCTGTCCGATTGTAACCACCGCTGGTTCTTTTGAAGTTTCCCTGTTGATGTTTATTATCGTTGTATGCGGTTCTTGGCTCGGGGGTAAACGACTCTGCATCATTGAAGTTGAATTTGGCCTTTGGAGCAGGGTTTGAAGTGTTGATCGAAGCTTTGACTGCGGGTTTAGGTGAATTGACGGTGGACGTGGACTTTGAGGATGCAGTCGACTCTGGTTTCGAAGATGGCTTGGGATTCACCTTGACGCTTGGTTTGGAGGCAGGCTTTGGGGTTTGTTTTGTGCTCACTTTTTCCTTCTCCTTCTCCTTGTCGATGACATCCTTTGGTGGAGTGGTGGTTTGGGAAGAAAGTGGAGATAAACCAAGTGTTGGGGGAGGTGTCTTTTTATCCTGTTTCAACATACCCATTAATTTTAGTTCACCTTCTGTCTGGACCTTGAGTTTTTGTGCAGTTTCCCTTTGGACCCCGGAATATTTGTCCTCCTCGTCCATACCGGAATCGTCAACGAATTGACCTCTTTCTTCTGCCAAATGACCGTCGGCCTTTTGAGATTCGATTTCCTTTGCTATCCTATCCGCCTCGACTCTTCTCTTTTCATAATTCGCACCACTTGTATTTAATTGGGTGGTATAGAGGTTTTCATCAAAGGTGGATTCAACGCCAAATTTGACTTTATTTGTGTGGAATTGCTCAAAGCTTCCTGAATCATTTGAATCAAATGTCAGATTCTTTGCTGGTAGTGGGACTGAACCGTCATCTTTCCAAGCCACCAATTCCCTCTCCCTGGGTTTAGTTTCTGTGGAAATGGTTGTTGAGGGGTTCTTTTTAGAGGAAATGGCCACATCCGTTTGGAATCCACCTTTGGCTTTACTTGAGGAGGTAGAACCAGATACTGGTAATGAGGGAGAGGAGGAAGAACTTGATGTTTGTTTCTCATTGATATTTGAGATGAATTCCGATTCATACTTCTTCAAAATACGCAATTGAAGAATATCGTTATGATGGATTGTCATTAAAGACTTTGAGAAGGGCTTCAATTGACTTTTTTGATAATCCGATAATTTATCATCATATTTAACCACCGGGTTTTCTATGACAATATCCAATTCCCCATCTGTTCCATCTTTGGAGGTTCTCCAAATCCCACTGATCACCAAATGGTCGATTGTTGTCACTTCTATTGGAGAGCCCACGGATTTGATCACTTCGTGATCGATTCTATCCTGCATTAAACAGAGGGCCTGATGAAACTCCTCTTTGGTCAAAACAGCAGAATCTTTCGGTTGAAACTCTCTTCTGTGACCATGATGGTAGTTATTATGATTGTTGCTATGGTGAGCCATACTTGTTTCTCCGACAAAACACCACTCTCATCCAATGACTAAAATTTTTCGAGAGGTTTTTTGAGTGAACAGGCGCTGACATAAGCTGACGTAAACACAATTAGGTAAGCCAATGTCACGTGCGTTTACGTAATTCGCCAACCTTCTTAAAACGATTTGATTGGTCCAAACCCAAATTATCACCATATTGGACACAAAAAAAAAAGTTCCACTCTGATTCTTCCTTTGTACTTTGATCAAAAATGAGACCATCCTTCATTAGAGCCGCCCAAGTATGTTTAACAATTGGATTGAATTGAATTGAAATTGATTACTAACATTAAGCTTTGTTATAGAAGCAATACTCCATTTTCAGCTTCCCAACTGAAATGTACCCATTGTACGCTGCCTGTGTTGTTGTTTGTTGCTCTGCTACTTACTTCACCTACAAGAAGTTGGCAACAGACCAAACTTTAAGAATCGGTAGAACCAACCCAACTTTCAACGAAAAGCTTGAAGAAGCCATCTCAAAGGAGGATTAGAATCATCAAATATAACATTTACAAAAAATATCACTGCTATTCATATCTTTCTTTTATTTAAATATCAATACAACAAATTAAAATTATATACTGTGGAGTGGAGACTTATAAATTAGGTAATCCCTTCTCCTTCAAATATTGGGATAATTGAGAAAGGGTGAAGTTGGGGTAAAGGGTTATGAACTCCCCCAGCAAAGGACTGAAACCCCTTAATAATTCCGGGTTAGGATACATGCCTCTCACCACCCATTGTAACATCTGTAAAGTTTTGTAAGGATTCATACATCCTTCAATTGAAGACTCAATTGAAGAACAGAGGTGATCCATGTAGGTGATGAATGGATAATATCCCTCTTCTAAGTACTTTTCACAATTTTCCATATTTATCAAGAGGGATAACAATTGTTGCAATTGATTGCTTTTGTCCTGGTTTTTTATCAAATATTGAATCATATCCAATGTGGTCATTATGTCGATATGGGAATTTAAGTAATCTCTTAAATCAGGAATCTCTTCCAACGTGTATTGGATCAGCCAGCGTTTACAAACAGAATCCATGATTTTGTAATATTCCATGTATTGATTCAAGGTTATTGATTCATTAAGAAATTTCCACTTGTTGGCATCATCACCATGAAAAGCACTTGGTATCCTCTCTTGAAATAGTAGTTTCAAATGCTTGAAATCCCTTGATGCTTCTAATTGATCCAAGATTTCTTGTTTCAAAAGACTAAAGTTGAGGTAAGGAGTGAATTTAACGTTCAATAATTGATCCAATTGATCCACAGTCAATTCTTTAGATTTCAAATCTCCATGAAATTGTATGCAGTTTTTATCAATGAACGTTAAAAGTGATGTCAAGGTATTGATATCTGTGGGTATATGATCGAATTTCCACTCTCCCCCCTGCTTTGGTTTTGTGTATTTCATCTTGATATTTAACATCGTCAACAATCTCTCTCTTTCTTCATTCACGTTGATCGTCGCCACTTGTTCACTTCTCCTATTTGACAGATCATCAAATCCCAATGATAACTGCGACACCTGTGCGTTCAAGGTATCAGTAAAGTCCATCATTCATTATTAAAAGATTCAAGTAAAAAATCTATAAAATTGAGAGATCAAGTTGATTCAATGCTTCAATTGATTTCAAGACTCAGCGTTAGAGTCAGAGCCGGAGCCAAAGTGAAAAATAAGGATGGTATTATTTACACTTAGTTATCCCTAACACCTGGTGAGGTAAAGTGGGATCAATGAAGAGAGACTCAATGTGGCTGGTAAAGGTCGTGACCCAGGAGATCCTATTTTGAACCCATGAATCCAATCCACCGGTGGTATACCCCTAGCAAGGAGAATCCTTCAGATATACATAATAACAATTAAAGCATGATTGTGCATTTGTACATTTGAATGTAATTGCTCATGGAATTCAAGGAAATGGATGTAATTAAACAATTGACAGCATTGACCTCTCAAATTACTGGCATTGAGCGACACCCGTTGCACGGCTGATGAAAGATAACAAAACAATGTGTAAAGTTGGAATATTTCACGCAAAGATGAACCAACATCAGTTAACTTTCTGGATTCACAAAAATATACAAGACTATGAGGATCTAAGCAAAGTTTATTATTTAATAGTGAGATAGACTATCCTTTAATGATGAAAATCAAGTTTGAAAACGATAAACAAAAGATGTAAAATAGAAAATGTGATTGACTCAAGTTGACAATGGGAAACCACCGGCCCATTGGGAGATTTCGGCTTTCAAAGCATCCAATTCATCAGAACCTTCTGCAACCTTCTTCTTGAAGTCCTTCAACTTGTTACCATCGGTTGGCAACTCGGATTGGACCTTCTTTGCGTATTGAACAGAAGCGTCAATATAGTTGGCGATTCTAACAAAGTCTTCTTCGGAAGCGCCTCTGGTGGTCATGGCTGGAGCACCGATTCTGACCCCACCTGGAACCAAGGCAGACTTATCACCGGGAATAGAGTTCTTGTTCAAGGCAATGTTGATCTTTTCACACACAGCTTCAATTCTAGCACCATCAATACCCTTGTCCTTCAATGAGACCAAGACCATGTGGGAGTCGGTACCGTCAGAAACCAGCTTGTAACCCAACTTCTTGAATTGGTTTTCCAATGCCTTTGCGTTCTTCAGAACCTGTTCTTGGTATTCCTTGAACTCTGGAGTGGCAGCTTGCTTCAAGGCGGTGGCCAAGGCAGCAATAGTGTGGTTGTGTGGACCACCTTGGTGACCTGGGAAAACGGAGAAGTTGATTGGGTTTTCCAAGTCGTAATAAATCTCCTTACCGGTCTTAGGGTTGATGGATCTGACACCCTTTCTGAAGAAGATCATGGCACCTCTTGGACCTCTGAGGGACTTGTGAGTGGTGGTAGTGACAATGTCGGCGTATTCGAATGGGGATGGAATGACACCGGCGGCAATCAAACCGGAGATGTGGGCCATATCGACAACCAAGTAGGCACCAACCTTATCGGCGATTTCTCTCATTCTCTTGTAGTCGATCAATCTACAGTAAGCAGAAGTACCGGCAACCAAGGTCTTTGGTCTGAAGAGAATGGCGGTCTTTTCCAACATGTCGTAATCGATCAAACCGGTTTCCAAGTCGACTCTATATGGCATGGTTTCGAAATAGGTGGAAACGGCGGAGATCTTCCTGGTGTCGGTTTGGTAACCGTGGGACAAGTGACCACCGTGTGGCAAGTCCAAACCCATCAATCTGTCGTGTGGCTTCATGATGGCTTGGTAGACTTGCAAGTTAGCTGGGGAACCGGAAAGGGTTTGGACATTGACACCCCACTTTTCAGGATCACAGTGGAAGGCATTCAAGGCTCTTGCTTGACAAAGCAATTCCATTCTATCGATGTGTTCGTTACCACCGTAGTATCTGGCACCTGGGTACCCTTCGGAGTACTTGTTACACATTGGGGTTCCCAATGCATCGAAGACGGAGGTGGAGGTGAAGTTTTCAGAGGCAATCAAATCAATTGAGTGTTTTTGTCTTGAGATTTCATCTTGGATGATTTGGGCCACTTCAGGATCGGTGTCCTTCAAATGGCCGGAGACCATGTTTCTGTGGGATTGTGATAGGGCGTCTTGGGTCATTTTGTTATGAAGAAGTGATGTCAAGAAAGATCAATATAATTTTTATAAATTTTACCTTTATATGGCACATGTCCAAGTCAGATGACTCAGAGACTTGGGCCCAGGGATGCTCATGACTTACATAATCAGCCATTGCATGTCATTAATCCATTTTTTTCCTTTACAAATCAATTAATACTGAAAGAGATTAATGTATGAAGATACACAATGTATAAAGAAGAGAAACCCCTTAACGGTAAGACTTTTGGAATCTTGCTCTGGCACCACGACCACCGAACTTCTTTGGTTCCATTCTTCTGGCGTCGGCAATCAACAAGGTTCTGTCGTAGGCAGCGAAGATCTTCTTCAATTCGTTCTTGGAGGATTCGTCAACGTACTTAGCGGTGTAAGCAATCAAACCCTTAGCAATGGCTTGTCTGATGGCGTAGACTTGGGAAACGTGACCACCACCGGTGACCTTGATTCTGATGTCCAAACCTTGGAACTTGTCCAAACCGACCAAGAGCAAAGGTTCGTAGACCTTGTGTCTCAAGATTTCTGGTTGGACAAGGGTGATTGGAGAACCGTTCACCTTGATCAAACCCTTACCGGCCTTGACGTGGGCGACAGCGGTAGCGTTCTTCTTCTTACCGAAGGTCTGAATGGTAGGTTAGTATAATTGTCTTGAAAGATGATTATCATAAGTTCTGAGAATAAATTCCGTCCACATGTTTGAGAGGACGATGTAAGAGGAACGTTTTCTTCTTGAATTCAATTTCAATCAAGACATAAGGAGATTCCATTCATATTTCTATTTAATCAACTTATTCGATTGATGATTTTGATTGAAAACCTTAAACATTTCCTCTTTTCATCCTTCACATTCATTATTCAACTCATTTGTCATCTTTTGACCCTTTCAATTGTAAACAACCATATGGACGTCTCTATATTCTCAACACCTTGTATCTAACTATTTAACATACTTGAACAGACTTGATTTCGACCTTGTTTTCGTGTTCCATATTGTCTTAACAGTTCTGTAGAAGGGTGTTGAGTTTGGATATTTCACTTTTTTTTTCACTTCAGCTGGGGGATGGGGCACAATCCGCGTGGGTTGAACAAAAAGACGTGCGGTGCGCGGGGTGACTCCATGTGACTGCGTTTTCTTTCCAATCCGGAAGGACGCGGACTTTTTCACCGTCTGGGGTGCTTGGACAAGAAAAATTTGGGTTCCCACCAATAACCAACCTCTAGCTGGTGTAACAAGAATCTGTAAAAATGGGTATGTCAAATAGAAGACATGTTCAGATGTGATCAACAGTGTTAAAGGAATATATGATAAATAATCAATAAGAATCAGCAACTGATTTAAACAAGCCGTTAAGGTAATATATGAGGTTGACTGTTAAAGAATCAAATTGGTATAAATTATTATGAAATGGATTAAAAGATTGAAAAGTGATTGTTATGAGGTTAAGAGGGGAATAGAAAGACTTGAGAAAGTATTTAAAGATTATTTCACTCTCGAATTCATATGATTGATGATCACTTTAACTTGATTTGGAAAATTTTTTCAATTGAATGAATTAATATAATGGTCTTATCATTGAAGATTCATAACACTGTTACAAGACATTTGAATTAAAAGGGAAATGTTATTTCCCATCCTTTTGAATTAAATCATTTTTACTAACATTTCATCCCATAGCTATTTCTAAGAACCAACCACTTCTTAAGAACCACTTCAGAAAGCTCTGGCAAGAAAGAGTCAAGGTCCACTTGAACCAAGCCGGTAAGAAGGCTTCAAGAAGGGACGCTAGAGCCGCCAAGTCCGCCAAGGTTGCTCCAAAGCCAATTGACTTGTTGAGACCAGTCGTCAGATGTCCAACCGTCAAGTACAACAGAAAGGTGAGAGCCGGTAGAGGTTTCACCTTGGCTGAATTGAAGGCCGCTGGTTTGGATCCAAAGTACGCTCAAACCGTTGGTATTGCCGTCGACAAGAGAAGAGTCAACAAGTCCACCGAAACTTTTGACGCTAACGTCGCCAGATTGCAAAAGTACAAGGCTTCTTTGATTGTCTTCGACAAGAAGACCAAGGTTTCTGGTGAACAAGTTTCCATTGCTGCCACTTTCCCAGTTGAACAACCAGTTGCTGAAACCGCCCCAAGAGCCGTTGTTGTTCCTGAACAAACCGCTTACAGAACCTTGAGATTGGCCAGATCCGAAGCCAGATACAAGGGTATCAGAGAGAAGAGAGCTAAGGATAGAGCTGAAGCTGAAGCTGAAAAGAAGAAATAAGTTAATTGACTGATTTCTTCTTCTTTAAATAACAATAAAAAAGGTGATATAATTTTAAAATGTTATAGCGTTTCATTTAGTGATCTTTACTCATTATAACATGTCTTGTCAGATGCAGTGGGGAAGTTCACCTAATTTTCATTTCTTCACACGTCGATCCAACCAAATTACGTAAGATGACATTTCATCTACACTTGAAATCTAGACTTTCGCATGGTTTTTATTAGAGTAAAGTTTATACAACGTTATATTGCAGGGACACCCTTAATCGAACAAACCGAAACCCATGTCATCGTCAGATTCTTCCTTGGCTTCTTCTTCAGCTTCTTCGGCAGCTTCTTCAGCAGCAGCACCTGAGGCACCAGCAGCAGCACCAGCAGCAGCTGGGGCAGAAGAAACTTCAAAGTTAGCCAACAAGGCGCTCAAGTCCTTACCTTCCAAAGCCTTGGCGTAGATTTGACCCCAGATACCGTCGATTTCAATTTCAGCGGTGGTGGTCAACTTCAACAAGTTTTCAGCGGAGACTTCCAATTCAGAGTCGGCCAAGATAATAGCAGCGTAAGAGAGGGCAGTTTCAGTGGACATTTTTGGAATAATCACTTTAAGCACTAGATGCAGACCAGACCTTAAGGAGAAGAAGTATCTTCCAGTTCTTAAAAAAATTTTTGTGCGCGTGTGAAAAATATAGGAGGGTTTAACCCTTGAAACATAGTCACGTGATACACACGTGACTATGTTGATCTTGTCATCGGGGAATCTGATCCATGATATGATGGAGGTGGAACAGAGAGATAAGGTGATTAGGTAACATTTAATTTGGGATATCAAAAGGAGGAGAGTGTTAAAAGTAAAAAAATAAAGAATCTACAATTTAGGAAACAACATTACAATGATAAATTTGATATTTGTATGTTAAATATGCAGGAATACAATTAAAAGTCGATATTGAAGTGGCAAGGGTATGAATCAATTGGGAATGTTTTGAATATATTCTTGGTTGACAATTTTTTAGATAAATCTAAATACGTACATATTCAATGAGACGAATATCTGTCAGTCAATCCAGTGGAAGTTGCTGTAGGATTGAAATTTAAAAAAAGATATATTAATATTGTATGAGAAAGATTTTAAAAGTAAAAAAATACCATTGAAACTGTTAAAACCTTTTTTCAGTTACTCATTTAGCTAATAAGTCTAATGGATCAATTAGGGTAATTAAAATAAATAAATTAAATAAGTTAAATAAAGTAAAAAAAAGATATATTAAAATAAATTTGCTGCATTGGACACACAAGAGGGTAACTCCAATAGAGAAAAGATCCAGCTTCTAGGAAATGACATATTAGGTTGGATAATCACAATATTTCAATAAAGCTCATTTGCTCAGCTCTTTAACGTAGGAACTGAAACAGGACATCTGATGGCGGTGGGCTTCTTTCGGTTCGATTTGACAGAAAAACACATTTCCATCGCATAAAGTCTTCCAAGCTGACAAAGTTGGAAATGTTTAACCACGTGGAGTTTCTTGGCAACGGTCAATGAAATTAAATGGGGGTTGATGAAATAACCACCTTGGGCATCCCATTGCCAGTCTTTTAATTCAATAGTATGCTTGTCCATAATATCCAAAGGTAATCTTTGTGCATAAAGGGTCTCCATAGCATATGCCATATTGATGGCCCCATTGGATCCTCCGAAATTTATGGAATGGGCTAGATCTTCAACATTAAGTCTTAAATTGGCAAACTTTGTTCTCATGGAAGCTAACTGAGGTTCATCAAATCCTCCTTCAAACACAAATTCCTTGTCAAACACAATGGGAATAGGTGCCGAAGATTGGTAATTAATGGCAATTAAGAGTGGACTAAATTTCACCTTTTTAGGCAACTTTACCTTGGAGGAGTTGACTGGAGGTTTAAATTTAAAAGTTATTGGGAAAGGTGAATTCAATGTTAATAGGGCAGCATCAATAACAGCCACCAACTTTCCTTCCTTGGGATCATCAAATATGGTCAATTCCGTCAACAATTCTTTACTTCTAAAAAGTGTATTTTCACTTAAATCACTGGCAGATACATAAGTGTAAGTTGATAGATCCGAAACAGTGCTTGATTCTTTCTTTGAATCAGTTGTATTGAAAATGATCTCATCTTGAGAGAAGGGAGATGTGATGTCCAACTTGATCAAGTTCTTTCTCTCCGCTAGAACATCCAATTCCTCCTTCAAATGCTTCTCAATCCGTTCTAATTGAGACTTGGTTGTTTCTACAGTTGGGCTGATATTGAATTCGGTTTGGGATGTATCGATTTCTATGACCTTTCGATCTATCCAGATCTCATTATTACATTCAATTTCAAATTCAATTTCATATCGAATTTGCTTATTGATGCTTGCTCTATGACCGACATTCCCGAAAGTCGGTGGTAGGCAAAGGTGTTCCCCAAATTGGTGTGGGCAATAAGTTTCCAAAAGATAAGTTGGGATCTTAAACGCAAAGGCTTTCTTTATATTAGCAGAAGAGCCCAAATCCAGATCTCTAGCCATTACTGAAGTGTCGAAAGTATCTAGAAATGGAGGCAAAGTGTGGAACCCTTTACAGGTTTTGGCATTTATTTGACCCCTAGAGATCAATCGGACTGATAATTCTAGGATTGGAATGAGATTATTAGTCTTGTTTTTAATTGTCAAATGACCTTGAATTAAATCGCCTGGCTTGAACTTCTCTTCTAGTAACTCAATTTTAAGTCCCAGGGGCCCATCATTCTTTTTGATCTCTCGTTTTCTTTTAAATAAACGGTCATCCAATTCAAAACTCGGCAAAACGTGATTCATATTATTGGTCTAAAGAGGAAGGAAATTGTTTCAAATAACGGACGCACCACTTCATTTATAAAAGCCGGAAAGCGGTTATAAACGGTGCGACTATTACTCATTCGGTAACTCATAGAATTTCTTAGAATTTTTATTATTGCTTATCATTGGGTGTGACTAACTGCTGAGCATGACATTGCTCAGCCAATAGGAAATGATGAGAGATTGAGTCATGTTTTGATTGTATAGTCCACTCATTGCACTGAAAACATCCCTTCAAACAAGATGACATTAAATCCCTTTATCGGGTGTAGTTTTTACCAGTTAAACTCATTCGATATTCAAATGTGGCTTAGCACCAAGATCTGGGTGGCAAATTTTTGCAAATAGTCCTCATCCATGTATATAATGATTCATTCACATCATCTTTAAAACCTCTGTTCATCTTAGCATTCTTTTGAAAATACTGACTGATTTTGGAGCTCATGTTTAGAGTACTAATCATACAAGTTGACATTGAAAAACAATATTGGTGTTATGATAGGTATGTTTAATTGTCTTTTTGCATGAGATTGAGAGGCGAAAGGAGGTGGTTAACTATTAGGCAAATTCAGGAGGTCTAATGATAACAACTTTTGTTCAGAATTGAAAAATGAGGATGTTCAAAAGTAATATTTTATTGGTCTGGTTAATAGTCTTAAAAGTCCGAATGCCATTGAGAAATCATACATACGATTATTTCCTTGTCTCATTCCTCATTATTTTAACTTATCCCAAAAGATATTATATGGATTAGTGATATCTCCACAATTTACCCCCCACATCGTTCCAAGAAATCATTGAGATACTAGATTCAACAGCTAACTAGGAGAAGAGAAGACGACATCAAAGTTACTTGAAGAGGGAAATAAGCATCTCACCTAATCGTTGGAATGAATCAGCAATGCAACAAAGACAATACTTAAACCCCGGGTATACCGTAATTAAGCTTTGATGAATATTTCTTAAAAAAAGGAAAATTGCTACTCCCTAAGTTATATTGTTGCCCGGAGAGCACCGGCATATGTCGAATTGTTAAACCGGGTTCTCCCCAAGTTCATAGATCTGAAAGAATTTACGAGGTTTTGCCCGGTTTTCATTTCGCGCGGTAAACCTAGATTGCTAGATTCATATGACACATAGTGTCATCTGTAATGCATTAGAAATAGCTACAATGGATTTGAATTCACGTTAATATGCAAAGGCAAAAAAATGTCACAGTTAGTAGCTTTTTAATCGCTAACTCAATCAAGTATGTGTTCCCCTGGAACTTGCCTTTACAATTATTGAAAGCTAAACCCTTTAATTACTTCTATATGCCTTTGCTCATGTATACGCCTTTATTTAATATGTACTGTCTGTTCCTTCTCTTGAGATAGTTCCTTTTGAATCTCTTCTGGTACGTTGCACTTTTTTTGTGCTCTTTTACCCCTCCAATGGTTGTGCAACTGGTACAATCTTTTGAAGCTTTTCCCACAGCCCCAGAAACCACAGCTGTCTGAATTTATACCAAGACAGTGATGTGAATAACTATGCCTACCGTGCTGTTCTTTTATATGTCTTTTAAGGTAATCGCAGGTTTTGAATGATCCATCGTAAGGACACCCAAGCACGGGACAGTCTAATAGAATCTTGTTGAACCTTTGTTTACGTGGTGCCTTTACCCCTCTTTGGCGCTTTGAACTGAAAGAGAGTCCCAGTAATCTTAATTTTTGTTGATAGAGATCGTTAACTTTGGCAAGATGGACCTCTATTTCAGACGCTGTTAATTGAACGTACCCATTTTTATCAATATCGGTGTTTTCATAGTCGAAATTTGATTTGGAGTCCAAGAGACTTGCCCTCTCGGCGTTTTCCGATTCTGTTTTACAATAAACCTCTGATACTGCTCTATCACATAAATCGTCAATTAAGGTGGGGCATGGAAATTTCAACTCAGTTTCTTGGTTAGCCTCTATGACGTCCTCTTGAGTGCAATCATTGTAGAATATCGGTGGTGCAAATTTTGGAATGTTGTTTGGTATAAATGGGTCTTCAGTTGCCACGTTCAATGGGATAGGACCGGATCCGGAGCCTGATCCCGATCCGGATACAAATCCTTGTGTGTAGCTTGGAATTGCTTCGGGGTAAATGTCTGACTGGGTAGAATAATGGTACTCCCTTTGGTTTTCGGTTTGATGCTGGTATATGTATTGCTGGTTGACAATTTGATCATTTCTCGGCCATTGCTTTTGCATGATAAGGGGCGGATGGTACGACGATAGACCTAAACGCCAACTGCTGTGGGGATTATATTCGTAGACACATTCCGGCGCCTGTATTGCACCAGAAGGACCTGCAGAATCATATTCTATGGGGTTTGCAAGCCCAACTGTATCGTCTGCCATAGCTGGTTATAAAGCGTGCAAATGATCTCCTTTGCAAAACTCTTCTCTCAATGAAGATTTGCTAATCGGAGGGAAAATTCAATCCTATTTATGTTGCCGATGGCAGAGAACAATTTTTCGAAAATAAGCGAATAATAAAATTACACATGCAGCAAAAAGCGGTAAAAAAAACTCCTTCGAAAAGGACGGCTGTATCTTTGGGGAGTTTATAAAACCCCGGAGTACCGGAGGACCTCCCCAGTGTTTGTCCAGCATTATTGGGCAAAAGATTCCAAAAGCTCATTGAAAACTACACTTGAAATATAGTGGTGATCAGTCATCTGATGACGTCTTGTTTCAGAGATGCACGGCGAATAATTTGTTGACAGGGGTCACTTTTTCAATGGGACAGGCTGCCCATTTGAAACGTGCATCATCTTACTTGCATGTATCAACCGACCAGTGGTGAGCTCATTAGTATTTCGGATGATCTGGGTGTAGATTTTAAGGCAGGGTTTGATTCTTTAACAAAGTTGTATATCAAAATCCTTTAATATATAAATCCGAATGTCGAGTATTCAAGAAAGGAACTAAGGAGACACTCACAACATGGTGATAAGTCAACACCTATCTCTTTTGCAATTTACCAATTCGGTCACGACCTTAAATACATGCGGATGGTTTGAAAATTGGGGAGTTCAGTCCTGGATTTATGCATGAAGGAGGAGCCAAGAAATGCAAGATATATGTAATATGTTTCACCTTTAAATAAGCACCTCATGTGTCAATAAAATGGACTAAACTTTCATCATCGGTATCAAGATAACAAAGCTATGGAGATAATTCTTTTGGTTTTACGAAGCAGAAGCCAAGACAAAAAAATCTATGTAAGAGGATTTTCAAAATATACGATGCACAACGTAAACTTCAAACATAAAAATTCCATTCTACATCTTGAAACAAGAGGTGCGCGCGAATTTTTTTCTTGCTGAGCCACCAAAGTAGACGTGGTGCAGCTGTTTAAAACATAGATGCATCCTTGGCATGTAACTTGCAAATGAACTTATTAGACAATTTGAATAAATCCTTCCTGACCCCAACCGATATGGTGCCCATATAGAATCTACCCATATGACAACTCTGAAATTCACCCAATTCCTGAAGGATGGGACCTTTGTTAGTGTCTAGAAACTTGATTTCCACATGGGTCTCGAATTTCCAGCCCCCGTCAATGGGCAGCCAATTTGGGTCATTCTCAACCTGTGGAGCCAATAATCCGGTTTCCAAGTGTTGTGAGTGAAGGTTAGCCAGTCCTCGTGCCATACTTAGGTGATGAGAATTCTTTCCATCGCTACCTAATTGCCTGTAGAGGTTGACCAATTGAATTTCTTTTGACTTGAACTTTGTTCTCAATTGAGCAATATGTGGGGTATTAAATCCTGTTCCTTGGATGAAATCCTCATCAAAGATGATAGGAATTGGGAACCTGGATTGGTAATTGACGGCATAGAGCTCAGGGGTGAAGATTATTGGTTGCCCCCCTAAAGGAGGGGTTTTCGACTTCGTGTATGTGATCAGTTTGATGGGGATTTTTGATCCCAGCTGAGGATCCGAATGGCATACAGTGATCATCAACTTGCCCAATGAAGCACCAAAAAAGGATCTATTTAAATCAAAAGTAGCCATTAAATCCTTGGATGGGATCAGCTTATCTTGTGCTTTGGAATCAATAGGTGGAGAGTACGACGGGGGATCTATTGGTAGGTGGATCTCTGGGGGCTTATATCGCTCTTTGATGCCTGGATCGTCCTTACGCGAGTAGATGATATCATTCTGCTTGCTTAACTTGGTTATGCCTAATTTGGCCAATTGGGTTCTCTGGCTCAGGATATCAATTTCTTCGTCAATCAGCTGGGTTATCCGTTTCAATTGATCAATCGTGGAGCCTTTGATGGATTCACACAGATGTTTCGAATGTTTACGGATCTCAACCTTAGCAAATTCAAAATGTGACCAGGGGATTAATTGTGATTTAATTGCATATTGGATCCTTTGGCCCGGGATATTGCAGTGGCCATTTTGTCCAAACGATGGGGGCAACTCCAAGTGGGCAGCCAGACTCTCGGGGCAATTACTTTCCAATCCATAATGCGGAACGCTGAATGTAAACTCCTTGATCAATGTTCCTGGAGCGACCGATTTCACCATCAAAGACCAATCCTGGGAGTCAACCAATTTGGAATTGATCCAATGAGGAGTTTGAGGGTTATTAATGTTGGTAATTGACTGGATTCCAATAAAAGTGACGGAAATACCCCCGATTTCAATCATCTCTTTTGTATCATTGATGATTTGAACTTGTCCTGTAACCAATTCCCCAGGAGTATAAAATTCTTTTGATGCCAATTGAATCCTCATCGTCAACCCTGCAGGAAATGAAGGAGGGTCTTCAATTTCTTTATTTAAATTGTGCTTGGCAAGTTGATCAAAAAGGTCGTAAGTTGGCAATGTTTCAATCATAGTTATTTTGGTTCGATATTTTATGTCTTTAAATTGACGTGGACATCCTTATCATCCTATAAATACATCTTGGAAATGGAAATTACACAATACACGTGACTCATACCAAGAGTGAGTCTTTCGTTTAAATGCTCAGCATGAATGCCTTTTTGAACTCAAAAAGCGTCGTATGAAACGATCCAAAATCGTCTTTACAGGCAATCAAGTCATCATTTTTCATTATTACTCCGGATCTACTTTAACAAGATGTCATTAAGCACACTTGATGTAATCAGGAGCGATATTTTAAAGGCTTACTAATCATATCTCGGATGTCGGTCGGCCATCAGCAAGACATCCAAAAATTTTGACAGTGAAACACCTGAAGAATTAAAGGATTCAATAGTTATTTTGTAGGTATTATCATCTATTTAGGTTGATTTGATGCAGCGATATTGTGACTATGATCGCTTCCCATTAATTTAAGTATGCCTTTGTTGATTCGTATTTCTAAATTTTCTGATATGAGCCTCATAACCGGTAAAGCCGTGAGGTTTATTTGCGACCCAAATGACGTCAATAAAATGACAGCTCACAAGTGTTTTTGAACCAGAATATGATAGCTCTGCATTTTTTTGCAGTACATTTGATAAAGTAGGATGGCGAGCCGTTGTATTCTAGCTCAGCTTCTTCTATATTCTTTTAACAATCTTGTACACATTTTATTACTTAACTTATCCATAATTAATCTTGTTTTTATCTTTAATGGAATAATTATCCAGCCATTAAAACCAAAAGAACAAGATCAATCAACGATCAACGGAAACCTTAGAACCTCCTTTTTACCCTTTTTAATCCCCACCTCTAATTCTATCCAATATCCTCTCACCAAATGACAACTTTGGAAGCTTGGCAAAATCCCCCAAAGCTGATTCTGGGGTTTGTGAGTCGATTTTTCATCCACCGCCACTTTGAACCTCAAATGACAAACAAAATCTCCTGTCATTGGATTTTGAACCCATTGTGGTGTCACTTGTTCACTCGTAAACAATTTCTTAATCGTGGATTGGATTCCCTTCAACGTGGACAAGGAATGGGCCAAATTAAGAGACGACTTTTGAATTCCAGCATTGATCTCCTTAGATGTATCGATTAATTGGGTCTTGTAAAGCTGAAATTTCTTACTCAAATTGTTCACCTTTGACAACCCATCTTTGTACATATAATAATTGTCGAAGGTGATAGGAATGGATTCATCGGATTGGATGGTATATGAAGCTAAGTTCGGCGTTAGTGAGATAACAGTTGGTAAATGTGGGTTGCTGGTATCCCTTCGTGGTTTAAAATTGAGGCTTAAATCAATCACCCCCACATCTTGCGCTTTAATGGCTGTAAAGGAGGTCATTGCACTTATGGAACTGGATGATCCAATCGGTTTCAAAGAGTTTGTGCCGGAGCTGGTTGATGTCATAGGTGTTATATTTGCATTTTTTAAATCTTTTTGAGATATGATGGAAAGTGCCTTGGGTGTCGTAGCCTTCATTTGAGCCTCTTTTTCCATTTTTAGATCAATTGTGAGTGTTCCATCTATTCTATTAAATATGTCCTTTGTGAATGTTGTGGTGATGTGTCCTGTGTATCCTGAACTCTCCTCTTGTGCTACTTTTTGATCGGAAACAACAGGAACAAGTAAGGAATCGTTCCTATTGATTCCTGGGTGTTGAGCTGATCCTCCCGATTTCTTGGAAGAGGAGATGTTTCTATCAATGATGGCGTCTTGATCTCCTCTACCAGTGATACCCAATTGGATCAAGCTTTTTCTTTCCATTAAAGTTTTCAATTCTTCCTCCACCATGTGCTCAACATATTGGATTTGTTCCACCGTGGATCTTGGTAGGAATTGATTATAATTCACTTCTTCATATAGTGGTTGGTCGGAACTTGTGTCCACTCTAATGTAGTATTTGGAATCCTTCAAGATTACCACTTGGCCTTCTGTCAAGGGATTGCTCAGGCTGTTAAGGGATTTGGACCAGGGATTGAACACTCCCATGTCGTTTTTCCCAATGATTTGAACATGCAGATAGTAGGAAATGGATTGCCCCCCTTGGGCCAAATCGTTGACTTTTATTGGCGATCCATACGTATCTAGCCTACCATACCCCAACAAGGGATTGATTTCGATTTGTTTTGTTGCTCCTGCCATTGCGTTCAAATCACACCCAAATGAGGGTCTGATTCCCAAATGCTGAGGGATCTGATGAGGACAGCAGGTGTCCAAAAGGTAATTGGGGATCTTGAAAGAGAAGAACTTCTTATGTTTGACGTTTGGTAGAATGACTCTATCGGGAGTGAACCCAAAATAAGACCCATCTATGGGATCTTCTTGCAGGGCTTTTTTAATTTCCCTTGCTATGCCTGCGGCTATGATTCCTTCGTGGTAGCAAGCGGAAAGATCATAAGACTTTAAAAACGTTGAAACCAATTTGCTGCCTCCCGGAGGCTTTTCGATTGTCTCCTCACCCACCAAAGAGACGAGAAACATTTCAAATGGGATTGCAATGTTTGTCTTATTCTCTATGGTGATGTATCCGTAGATCGTCTGGCCAGGTTTGAACTGTTTTAATGGGTTTCCTCTTTCGTTCTTCTTAGCAAACTTCGGTGGCTCTGCTGTTGTGACTATTTGGATGTTTATCGGTAAGGCGAGTCTTCTCACCTTCTCCAAGTTGTTTAATAGAAGGGTAGAGGGGTCTAGCATTGTGGACGGCGTCATCACTGAGTTTACCGGGTCTATTTGTGACTCAATTCCGGTCGAATAGCTATTGGGAGAGTAATTTGGAGGCTGTTGGTGTTCCATTGTCATATCACTGAGAGATCTATTAAACATATGATTGTGCATTTCAAACGATGGTAAAACATCCTCCTCCAATGCTGGATCCGTCATCTTCCAAATATAAACTCGTAGGAGGATGTGGATCCACTCGGTGATGTGGCGTTACGTAATACCCAGATGAGATGGCCGATTCTAGCCGTCATTTCCCGAATAGGAAGGTGGCTTGAATGACTCAGAAAAAGCGAGTAAATAGTGCATTGTGGTTCTTCTATTTTCTGCATAGTACTGGTTGGTGCTCCGGTGGAGGATTCCTAGAAATGGTGTTGATTAGAGAATTATGAGTATTTTGCTCATGAGAATTGGAATCTCAACTGAATGACCAAAAGAAGACCAAATTTCGGGACTTTTTGTTATCAAGCTGTTCTAAATTGTGTCTATATGATGCTGATTATGAAAGAATTGGGCAGAAAAGCAACAACGGGCGAATTCTCAAACTATATTTAAATCTTCTACTAGGTTTTTATCGTTATCGACGGCTGTTACGTAATTCTTCACTATATAGATAAAATTTCTTCATTTTGTATAATAAAGAGGCAGCTAATCGAAGATGTCATTGAATAATGATACCAAAGGACCAAAAACTCCCAGTTTGGTATCACTCTGTTTAAACAAATGTTTTCAGAACACCCATTTAATTACAGATGTGGGATCGACTCCGTTCCATTTGGTGGAACCAATTCTACAAAAAAAGACACCTAAATCTGTACGAGATTTAGAGACATTATCTCCCCATTTGAAGTGGTTTGATGACAGGTTGTGGGAGTATTTAATACGAAGAGATTTTCCAAATAAACCTTCGTTGAAGCCAGACGGAACCTTATACAGAACCCTCTATGAGACATACGAACGACAGATGGCGGATCAGCATATCCAAGTGACGAATCAGTTCAAACAGATAAAGAAACAGTTGGCGCAGAGGAAATCGAAAATCGTGATAAAAGATATTAAGGAGTTGCCCAAGAGAGGAAGAAAACCGGCTTCCGTCATGGTTTCAAAGCCTGTTTTCAAGAACCCGATGTTGGAACGAGCTCGGTTGGCGAATAAGCACAGGGTGAGGAATTTCAAGAGATGAGATGGTTAGTTGTGTGTGTAGTTTGCAGTCGGCACACAAGTTAGAGAAAAGTGTTGGTATTCCTAAACTGCGTGACGTATTCGCCTCTGGGTTCAAATACTGCCTGATAGATTCTGTTTTTATCTTTGGTCCCAACTCATATCGCTTGGTAGCCGGAATAGCAATGGTTAGTCGTCATACTTGCATTCACTCCATCGTGATCATTTTTCCTCAAGAATTTGATATGTTTTGGTGCCATATACAGGCCGAAGATGGCTATGGTGGGCTAGAGTGGGGGCTATTGTGGAGCTAGTGTAGCTAGTAAAGATGGTGTGAATAATTTCACAGGATTCGGTCAATTTCTTGATGAAGTTGACTGGTTTGGTCGATTGGTGCTGTGTGCATCATTTCGATGGAAATAGACATATATTGTCAACCCATTTGGTCTATTCGCCGCTGTGTTCAAGAAATGTTACAGGAATCCGGGTTTTTATCTCCTCTTCCCCCCAATTCACATGAATAATGACCACTGTGGATTCTTAGAGGTATGCAAGTCATTGTGATATTTTTCAAACAGATGCACGTCCGGACTTTAGTTTTGAGTGGTATGATGCTTTCCACACTTTGTGTTGCTCAAGATCTCAGCTTGGAATCGCCTTCACTCGGACATTTTTGCTCATGATTTCAATTTCAAATTTATTACTTTTGTTATACACCAGAGTTACCTTTTGACCCGCTTATTCGTGCTATTCTCTTCGCTCTCATTTTTTCTCTTATACCCCTCTATCGACAACTTTTGGCCCCGCAGCTCGTTTGAGTTTCCAAGGATCCCATCCTCATCCACCATTACAACCGTTTGCTTATACGACTTGATTCTCAATCTGCCTCTGAGTAAGACCTTGAGTGGCCAGGCGTTTACCATCTGGCCTCCAGTGGCGCGCTTGACGCCCATGAGCACTTCCAAGAGAGGAATGATGTTATGGATAGATCTCAACTGCTGAGGAAACTGTGCCCCCGAGGAACAGATAACTCCTCTATCTCTACAAGCACGGAGGATCTGCTTTGCATTTGAGATTGCTAGCGCCCTAGTAGGATTTGGTAGGAAGTGAGAATATCTTAATTCCAACTGGATCCCCCTATCTATTGCTGCACCAAGGGTCTTGTGTTTCATGAAGCAAGGAAATTTATTCCCCAAATTAAACGAGATGAGGTCGACTTCCAAGTTGGTGATTGTTGACTGCAATGCCTTCTCTGTTAGGGGCTCCACGGCCACAATATCAAAGACCTGTTGGTATTTTGCAAAGTTCTGACATTGTCCTGGATCGTCCACTTTGACTGTTATTCTTGTGAAAATTTTGAGTTTGTTCTTATACTCTGCGAAATCCTTAGTTAAGTCTATCGGGTTCCAATTCGTCACGTTGGAGTCCATCTTGATCTTATTGGCACCACTGGTAGGGGTCTCCGGTGTGAAGTTGATAGCCACGTGAGTGTACCCCAAAGTCAGCGACATGTCTAAAAGGGCCTTTGTCTGTGTGATGTGGACGGGCTCCACCTTGTCATTGAAATCGTTGAGCGGGAACCGCAAGTTCAAATCACAGATCATCACCAGAAGCTAGGGTTCAAAAATTTTCTTTCTCAACTCACTCTTTCTTTACGTAAGAATACAATGACAGACACCCAGGGAATGCTAGAGATAGGAGAACATTGCTCCGTGTGTCGTAGAGTGGATTTTCTCCCATTAAGATGCGGTTACTGCCAAACAGCGTTTTGTCAGGACCACAGACAAGAATCAAGGGATCACCGATGTGAAGAGATGATAAAGAATCAGACCAAGGAGGCAAGAGTCGATATCAGCCATCTGCCGCCCAGCGCCAGTGTGTTTCCGGACCTTAAGGCCATTAGAAACCAGGCGGGCAATCAGCCCAGAATTCTTGATAAACCACAGAGATTGGGTACAAATAAGGAATCAAAAGAGAAGCTTAGTAATCCGCTGGAGGTGGCGCTTCAAAGAGTGAGGGCGCTATTTCCTCAGTCCAGCAAAGCCAAAGGAGGAGCCCCTAGGGCACTTCAAATGGCCGAACAGGCTCACCTCATGAAGCAGGCCAAGGGAGACCCCAAAATCGCCACCAAGGATCGAATCTACATTTGGTGTACCTACATTGAAGCGGCTACAGAAACCAAGGCAGAAGTTCCCGGAACACCACCTTCCGAATCTAAGGCTGCTAAGGGTAAGGTTGCTTTGTGGGTCAATCTCAACTGGTCAATGGGGAGGGCTCTTGATTACTTTTCGGACCAGATGGGAGTCACCAATGTGAACAATAGACTGGAGGGTCCAGATGATGTTAGGAAATTGCACGTGACAAATGAGAAGCTTGAGGTTTATTCGATGGGATCCAAAGTGAAGGAGGTGTTGAAGAACGGTGGGATTGTGTGTCTAGTGAGAGGTCACTGTAGTCACGAATAAACGAACGAAGTGAGGGGTAAAGAAACCACAAACGAACGAGGTGAGTAAAGAAACCACAAGCGAATGAACGAGGTGAGTGAGTGAGTAGGCAGGTGATAATTGAATAAACAAAGTCGGCTAATATAAAGGGTCGGTTATTATAAAAGGTCGGTTATTATAAAGAGTCGGTTATTATAAAGGGTTGGTTTTTCGCATTGAATGACTTTAAATTTAGTTACTATTGGTATTGTCTTTTTTTATTGTTATTTGGGTATTATAGATTGGATGTTGCTGAGCACTAGGCTCAGCACTGTATAAAGTAAAAGCATAGGCTTTCACAGTTCCCGTGGTGCCAAATATGGTTGCAGGATTGACTTTGAGGGGATCACGTGAGTAACGGCCGTTTCACGGCGAATATCGGATTTCTACTAAATGAATCACCAGTAATCATTATATTCCATAAATAACCGGAAAGCCCCGTTAGTGGTGTATATTCATCTAGATCACGTGTATGCTGTATTTCTGTTATCTGTATACCATTTGCACCTTCACCTACGAGTAAGATCGGCGTCCAGTTACCGATTGTTGTAACTGGTTTCTGCTGAGCATATTCAAATATGTGCTCAGCACTGTGTAGCCAAAAAGTGCGTACTTTTTAGCCACTAGGTATAAAGCAATCGTCAACAGTGCAATTTCAGTGTTATTCAATTCAAAGTGGATTGGTCATTTACCGGCGATCTTCTCCTTTTCCCTCGCTTCTCCCTTCACTGCTCACATTTTTATCCAAATGAGTCATTGGTAATCATTTGCAAGTGCCAACTGCACATCCCGTATCCCGCACCCTACCGTGGGCTCCATTCCTGTACAATAAAACCAGTAATAGCAAGCGATCACGTGGTTGGGCAACAGATTTGTCTCCACTTCCAACAATTGCGAACTTCCTATTGTACACATTGTTGAGGCTCGTATCTCGTATTTCTAATAATAGAAGATATTCAATTCGTGAATGGGATGTTTTCGTGGCTATATACCGTTTATAAACCCCCTGTGCAGTTGTGATGTTATTTATAAAGGAAACGCGGCGGCAGTTGTTGATTTTTAACTTTTTATGATATCAATACTTGTTGATCCTTAATTTCAAGTTCTCCCCAGTCGTCTCAACTTCATCTAATTTTCGTTTTTGTTTTTGTTTTCATGTTTCACAGTAATCTGTGAATCTTGCTTTCATTTTTCATTCATTAATCCTCCTTCCACCAGAAACCATGTCACCTCTTGTATCTTTCCGAGACTGAATGGGATTTTGAAAGAATGTTCGACACATTCGAGATATTCTTGTGGTCCTTGTGAGGGATTTCCATATGATTGTTGTAGATATGGTGATGGGGAGCCACCTCCTTGGGATGTATATGACTACCTAGTGTGTGACCGTTGCTGACGTGGATCGCATGGCTATTTATGGATCCAACGTCTCCGATCGTCCCCAATGTTCCGGAAAGTGTGCTATGTGTATTGAATGAATGGGGTGTACATCGCTTGCCAAATCCTCCCAGTGATTCTCTTCTTGGTACACTTGCGTTAAGATCCAAATGGTTATTATCCAAGTCTAAAGGTAAAGGGTTTGCAGATGATAAAAATGGACTCTCATAGGACAAATTCTTGTATATTGAGGCGTGGGTGTTTGGTGACATGAGTGACTCCACAATCGACTTCCGTGGGTTCACCTGTGGAGTCAATAACGGCGATACCACACTGGACAATGGGCCCTGGTTCTGACCCTGAACTGCGGAGACCGAATGGGTTTCTCCCTTCAAATCCTTTTCTTTACAACTTTCCGAACAGTATGTCTCTCCTTGGGGGGACACCTGTTCACAAACTATGCAGTAGTCTTCAAATGCTGACATGTCTTTAAAGAAACCACATGCCACTAAGCAGCCTATAAATTTTTCACTTGAGATCCGAAAAAATTTTCAAGTGACAAGAGAAGAGGCCTAAAGGGTTGAAAACAGCGGTGTGGTTGTGGTTTCAGTAGTTTCAGTCAGGTGAAAGAAAATCAGAGTATAATGTTTCATAGAGTATCAATTTTCAGGGGCAAAATCGGGGTAAATTGGGGTGGTTTAACAGACTTTGTGCATATCACTACAAGAAGCCAATCTTCGAATATAAGTCTTCATCCAGCGTTATTTAAAAAGGCAACGATGATGGAGGATGAGTACAATGATCTACAAAGGAGGATGTCGGATGCGGAGGCTTTTAACGTCAACGATTCGACAAAATTGAACAAATTGGCCGCTTTTATCGACATTTTCGACAATTACAAGGAGAAAGCGAGCAATTATCAAGATCTATTGGCAATGTCGAAAGACGGTGAGGAGGACCCTCTATTGAAAGAGGAGGCTCAAGCGGAGTTGGAAAACTGCGGTGAACCCGAGTTGATTGAGGCTCTCGATTCACTTAAACGTCATCTCTTGCCCAATCATCCATTCAGTGAAATGCCCACCATAATGGAATTAAGACCCGGTGCAGGTGGACACGAATCAAATATATTCACCGACGATCTATTGACAATGTATACCAGATACTGCCAGCTCCACAACTGGCCGTATGAAATCGTCCAGAAGACCCCACATGTTTCTGGCTCAGGAATCGTCGATGCCACAATAGTGATCAATGAAAAGGGGTCCTACGACAGACTAAGACACGAGGCCGGTGTCCACCGCGTCCAGCGAGTGCCGACAACCGAAACAAAGGGAAGAGTCCACACCTCGGCGTCGGGGGTGATCGTTTTGCCCAAGGTGGACCAATCGAGTGATTCGGCTCATGTTCGCAAGTTCGAGCAGGGAGAATTACGTATTGATGTGATGAGGGCGAGTGGGTCTGGTGGCCAACACGTCAACACGACCGAATCTGCCGTTAGAATCATTCACATTCCAACCGGCATCACTGTTCACATCCAGGATGAACGTTCCCAGCACAAAAACAAGGAGAGAGCAATGACGTTGCTCCGGTCAAGATTGGCCGAAAAAGAGATGGAGGAACAACGTGCAAAGGAGAGAAACGATCGTCTCGGACAGGTGTCCAGTGTGGACAGATCAGATAAAATCAGAACATACAACTTCCAACAAAATAGAGTCACTGACCATAGATGCAATTACACCCTTCATGACCTGGAGGGTTGCATGAACGGCCAGAAATTGGACGACATTATTGATCATGTGGTAAAGGCCGAAACAGAACAGAGGGCCTTGGAGCTGATCAAAGAGGTCGAGCAATCCTGTAAATAATAAACTTAGATATTTAAGATTCAGTGCTGAGCGGATTACCTAACCATGTTACGTAAGATCATTCTTTCTTACGTGAGCAACACCTCTATTGGGTGGCGAATTTTTCTTCACCATCTCCTCTCTGCTGTATAACCCTATTACGATGGCAACCGAGACAATTGAGCAAGCTCAAGAGGCCATTTCAAAAGGCCAAATCAGTCATGGTGAAGCAATCCTCAAGAAGTTGATTGAAAACCCGGTTGAAGCCAATACAAGAGATACGCAAGAATTGGCAATTATCGCCTTGGGTGGGCTTTATAAGGATCAGAAAGACCCACAACAGTTGAAAACACTACTAGATGGCTCAATGAGTCTTATCAAGTCAGGAGGGTTCTCAAAGTCAAAAGCTGCCAAAATTATTAAGACTTTATTGGAACAACTGGAGGCCACCTCAGATGATCTAGAATCCACTGTGACGGTTACAAAGGAATGCATCGAATGGGCAAAGGAACAAAAGAGATCATTTTTAAGACAACACCTAGAAATCAGGTTGGCTACATTATATTACGATCAAACACATTACTTGGATTCTCTAAAGGTGATTGATCAATTGTTGGTGGAATTTAAAAAGTTGGATGATAAGGGTTCCCTAGTGGAGGTTCAATTGTTGGAATGTAAGAATTATTTCCAATTGAAGAACTATACAAAATCAAAGGCCTCGCTGACCTCATCCAGAACCTCGGCCAATGCAATCCATTGTCCTAGTAATACCCAGGCGGAATTGGACTTAATGAGCGGTGTTTTGAATGCCCAAGATTCCGACTTTGAAACTTCTTACTCATACTTCTACGAAGCATTTGAGAATTATCAATTACAAAAGAAACCAGACGAAGAAAAGTCAATCCGAGTCTTGAAATACATGCTTCTTTGTAAAATCATGCTGGGTAACTTAGACGAGGTGACGCAAATTTTGAATCAAAAATTGGTCCAACCATTTGTCAATAAGAGAGATATAGAGGCAATTCAGTCGGTTTCCGAGGCCTATAAAACCAGATCATTAAAATCATTAGAGGGCTCCCTCACCGATTACAACAAAGAGTTGACTCAGGACTCAATCATCAGATTCCACTTGAAGGAATTGTATGATACCCTCTTTGAAAAGAATTTGTTGAAGTTGGTCGAACCTTATTCAGTCATTGAGATTCAACATGTTTGCTCTACAATCGGGCTACCTAGGGGCGTCATCGAATCAAAATTGGGTAATATGATCTTGGATGGTGTCATCAACGGTGTCTTGGACCAGGGCAACGGCTGGTTGATCATTTACGAGGAGGATCATAAGGGCGAAGAATACGGTCTAGGTTTGAAGGTTGTTGAGGAAATGTCCAAAGTGGTGGATGCCCTTTATGAGAGGGCTTCAGTTTTGAGCTGAGAAGGGTGGTTATATATACAGGTTTAGAATTAATGATTACCTTCCGGATCAATCGAACCCCTACCTGGGTTATACAAGTAAACTTATTACATCTTTCTATTACTCCTTTTCCCGCTGCGACATAATCTAAACAAACAACCCCACGCCGTTCTCTTCCCACACTTGTGCTGTAAAATTGGCCAACGTTTCCAAAACTTCCCTCAATCCGTCGCCTCCTGCATAACTCTCGTAGACTGAATACTCTTCGTCCGCTAACAAGACCACCAATTTACCCATCTGATCGACAACCAATTTATCACTGAGGGATCTGAATTGAATGAGTAGATCCATGTCCGTACTGACCAATGTCGGCAAATAAATTGATCTCAACTCCTCAAAGAGTTTCTTCGATTCCGGTGAAATGGTTGGGGTTTTTATTAAATCTCTTAACCATTTCTTCAATAGGGAGTGAATATCATTTGATAATTCCAAGACCTTCGATAGATCCATTGGTGTTTCAACATTATTCCAATTGGTCAATTTTTGCACCGTTGTGATTAAGTTGTTGTATTGAATGATCTCTAAGATGATATCACCATCCTCGTTGTCCGGTCCATTCAATGTCGACGTGACTGTTTTTAATAACTCCTGTAAACTGACTACTTCCAGTAATTGCAGACAAGCACCCATTTTACCATTGATCAGGAACCATCTCAAAACCGTCTGGACTCCTTGAAGGGCCTCCTTTGGCATATTCGACCAAATGAGCCATTGTAGATGACCCATCAGAGTCGTATCCTCTTCATTGCATTCATAACTCAACGTGATTGGCTCCCCGCTCTTTGGTGTGTACACCGTTTGAGCGTCATGGAATACCTTTGCCAATGTGGCGCCCATTATTGCCTCTAGGGGCAGGTTGAGGTTCTTTATCGACTTTATTTGGTCCATTTTGAACTCCTTGTCCGGGATTGATAGCTGGGATAGTAGAGTTGAATATGTGTCGACGAGGAGCTCGTCGTCCGGTATGAAAGACATATATGTAGGAATCTGTGTGTAGCATTTATCCAACGCCAATCTCAACGAATAT
Organism: Saturnispora galanensis; assembly: GCA_030584985.1. NCBI lineage: Eukaryota > Fungi > Ascomycota > Pichiomycetes > Pichiales > Pichiaceae > Saturnispora > Saturnispora galanensis. The sequence goes on along the minus strand of JAJMCD010000028.1, from coordinate 58,335 downwards.
AACTTCAAGATCGACGTGTACTGGGCTAAGCCGATCTCCGTGGAGGACCCCAGCTTCAAATGAAGAATTATGCCAAAATGAGTGAGTATACGCAACATCTCTGGTGGTGGAGATGTGCCCTCGCTGAATGTGGTTTTCAGGATCGTCTCTAGCTGGTTGGTGAGAAGTGACCCAATGAGGACTCTGATTGGATGGCCCCACTCCTCCTTTGAGGATTTGTCGCTGCTGATAGCGTCGAGGGCTTCACCCAATGTATCGACACCAAGTGGTGGCTTTGTTAACCCGAAATGCAGAACTGGAGTCTTGGTTGTTTCCGCGGTTAGCTGAATGTCCAAGAGGTCTTGGAATTGGTTGATCATGTAGCATTGCAACTTCTGTTCCCAGGTAGTGGCGGCTTCTACTGCGCTTTTTAAGTCACCACAAAGAAGCCCGTAACAGGCCCTTTTGAACCTGTTCGGTGTCACCTTCTCCTGGGTCAACTGATAGATGGCCCTTCTCCACAGAGGAAACTGGGTGGGTTCGAAGTTGATGTTTATGAAATGGCCCTGGAGTTGGCCCCAGAATTCCCAGTTGGAGGTGAGCTGACACATCTCCTTGATTTCTTGAAAGTCATTCGCAAGCAAGAGTTGATACACCACGTGGTAGAAGTGGTCCTCTTCCCCCAGGTCATCACTGATGCCCTCTGTTGTAAGCTGTAGCGACATGTATTGGTTCCAAATCGACAAAATCGTCAACAACTCCACCAAACGGGGGTTATTCAAGTCGTAACTGCCAAGGGCAGTCTCTGGAAACTCTCCCACCGTCACCCTGCTGTCAGAAAACTTGGAATCAAGCAGGTTCTTCACTAAACACCAGAGAAGCCACTCCAATTGATTGGACTCATTCCACGTCTTCCCCTGGTCCAATAGACACCGCTGAAAGCAGTTAAGCAAATCTTCGAGGTCCATCTGTGGGAAGGTCTCTCTAAAAGAGGCCATTTCCCTCGCAAACGCCTTCTCAAGTGCCAAATTGTCCATCTTTGAAAGGAAAATGGGTTTGGTAAAAATAAAGCCACTACCCTTCTTCTCCAAGTCAAGAGATGGTCGCAGTGGAGTTAACAGTAGCCAAGGTGGACGCCTCGTTGGCGCTCCTTATTACTGAGGACCACCAGTTGATTGAGTTCCCTACGATTTTGCTTCCGGAAGAGATCGAACCCGGATCCCTCATCACGGTGAACACGCAGATCAATCTTGAAGCCCAACGGCGGGTGCAAGAGTCGTTCGAGCAGCTTCAGGGCGAGATATTCAATGCCTTCGGTCGGTATACACCCCAGGAGCCTAAGTTAGAGGTGGTGAACGTGACACAGACAGGAACGGTCCTCAGATGGTGTCCGCTTGAATTGGGTACGTGTGAGTTAAAGGGTTTGACATTATACAAGGACGGAAACAAGCTGGTGACAATTGAGGATCCCCGCAGCAGGACAACAATCAAGTTCTCAGGATTACCGATTGACACACCGTTCACGTTCCAGCTAAGAATGGACACAAGTGGAGGTGTGTACAAATCGAACGTGGTTCAATTGAGGACCCACAAGATGACGGACATGAGCGGGATTGTGGTGACGTTGGGGGAGATCGATTACAAAGGAATGCCGTTCACTAGGGACACATTGGAGCAGCTTTTGGAATCAATGGGGGCTTCGCCAATCAAGGACAGTGTTGGGGTGGAAACAACCCAGTTTGTGTGCACGAAGGAGGGCGGGGCCCAATATCGGGCGGCCCTTGAGGCTAACGTGCCAATTGTGAGGCCGGAATGGTTGAAGGCCTGTGAATTGGAGAGGAGAATCGTGGGGGTGAACAGATTCTACTTGAATGCAGAAGAGCCGTTGTGGAAGGAGAGGGACTTCTGGTCAATGGGTGGCACGGGCCAGCCGGCTGAGGAAGTGGCTGGTAAAGTGGTTGGGGAAACAGCTGGTGAAGAAAGTGAGCAGGTTACCGAAACCCTTGACCCTGCCACAGAAGTAGCCGCTCAAGGAAATGAGCCTATGACGGAAGCTGTTGAGTCTGTCACAGAACCGGTCAATGAAACAGATGAATTGACTGCTAGTGTTGCTGAACCTACCGTAACTGAGGCAACTGAAGAAGTTACCGAATCAACTATTAAATCAAGTGAGCCAGTTGATGAGCCTGCTGCTGAAGTTGCTGATGAATCTGCTGAATCTACTGCCGCTGTTGCTGATGAACCTGCTGTTGAAACACCTGATGAACCTACCGCTGAATCGATTGCCACTGTTGCTGAAACACCTGATGAGCCTACCGCTGAATCGACCGCCACTGCTGCTGAGCCCGCCGATAACGAACATACCGCTGAATTGACTTCCACCGCTGAGCCTGTCACTGAACCAATCACTGAACCCACTGAGTCTGCTGATGATTCCGCTGCGGATGAACCTACCACTGAATCGAGTGCTGCTGATGATGAGCCCACTGCTGATGTTAGTGGGCAAACTGAACAAACCGAAACTGCAAATAACATACCAAACGATGAGGTTTCTGTGAATGATGCCCCAACCCCGGAATCTGCAGAAGCTATTGAAGAACACTCTTCTGAGACCCTGGCGGGTGAGGACACTGCGGTGGACGAGATTGTCGAAACAGAAAAGCAGCCCAAGAAAGGCAAGAAGAAGTCGAAGGGAAAGAGGAAGTGATCCGATTCCAGTTGTTCTATTTAGATGCGTAAAGATAAATAAGATTAAATTAAACGACCAATATTGTATCTGGGTCGTCATTTGGTAATGAGTTTGACATCTTTGCTGAACCAAAAATACGTTAGCTCATTATTAAGTATCAAACAGAATGGACCATTTAAGGTCAGTGGTAATGAGTTTGACATCTTTGCTGAACCAAAAATACGTTAGCTCATTATTAAGTATCAAACAGAATGGACCATTTAAGGTCAGTGGTAATGAGTTTGACATCTTTGCTGAACCAAAAATACGTTAGCTCATTATTAAGTATCAAACAGAATGGACCATTTAAGGTCAGTGACTGGCCTTCTCGTGTTGAATTAATGATTTAATGGTCTGCTGAATTGAATAAATCGAGTGCAATCACATGTTTCTTGAATAAAACCCCAAGTAATAAGAGAAACGCATTGACAGGTAAATGGATAGATCACAGCTGGCTCATAAACTCCCCTATTGCACACTCACTCACTGTTAATCTGGCTCATCTGTTCGTTTATGAAGATAATCAACATTTAAATTAAAAGATAAGCAACGGAGATATCCTCCAGTGATTGACCACTCGCTCACTTACTCGCTCGTAAATGAGGACGTAAATAATCACGGTGGAGAAAACATGCACGCATCATCAAGAATAACAGCTTATCCAGGACTCTTAACTAAAAGTCCAAGCTTAACCACCGATTGAATCCCACTCACAGACGCACTGCACCCTTGACTTAAAGTTTAATTAAAGATAAATAGTGTAGATAACTACCAATTACTCACCCGCCACTCACGAGCGTAAACAGTGTAAAGAACCACCAATTACTAACCCGTAACTCACAAACGCAAATAGTGTGGATACCCGCCACTCACCAACACACATGCACGCACTCTTACTCCCCAAACAACCTCCTCACCCTCCTCAGCACTGAATCTCTCTCAGGATCATAGGGGTGGTCCTTTGACGGAATCTCCAAAATCGCAGGAAAAGCCTCTGTGTAGGCCTCCACATCAGCCCGAATTCTGTCGGCAACATGTTGATTGATCAACAAGATGGCCAGATCCTTTCTGGAGGTGAATTGATCAAACGCCTCCTGGATGTCCGCGTCCGTGGTGGCCGGCCCCACAGTGCAGAAGTTTGGCCCCGTCTCCTTTTCTATTTGGCCAATTCCGGCTAGAAGCAGTCCAGTGACCGTGTCCTCGTCTCCCAAGCAGCCGATTAGCGTTCTCTTGTTCGCCATTCTAGGATAAGAGAGTTGTCGAGAAAGTGTGCTTACGTACACACGCTCTTCCTCCCATTAAGAAGATGCATGCTGTATTGAAACCACGGATGCTCCAGCTGAGGGCTCTTCACACCACCCCGCGCACTGGTGCGGGCCACTCCAAGTGGGCCAACATCAAGCACAAAAAAGCGGCCAACGATGCGGTCAAGGCCAATGCCACGTTCAAGATGTCGAAGATGATCCAAATGTATGCCAAGATGGGCGGTGGAGACCTGAGTCAGAACCCGCTTTTGGCCAACACAATTGAGAAGGCCAAGTCTCTGTCAGTGCCCAAGAAAGTGATTGAAAGCGCCGTCAAGAGGGGCACTGGGGAGCTGAAATCCACCGAAAAGATGGAAACGGTGGTTTATGAGGGTTTAGCTCCCGGTGGGGTGAGTGTGGTGATTGAAGCCATCACCGACAATAAGAACCGGTCTCTGGGATTCATCAGACCGGTTTTCAATAAGTTCAATCTCAACATGACGCCAACGGCGTACATGTTTGAGAGAAGAGGATTGTTGGGGCTGGATGTGAAGGAGACGCCGGTGGACGAGGTGTTGGAGGAGGTGCTGGAGTTGGAAGGCGTTGTAGACGTCAACGAGGTGGACGACGGTATGGTGGAGATCATCACGGAGTTCCAGTCGATGGGTACCATTGCCAACACTTTGAAGGCAAAGTATGAGATCAAGGAAATGAACTTGGGATACATTCCAAATGAGGACATGATGGTGGCCATCACTGACGAGGACACTCGTTTGAGCTACGAAAAGTTCATGACTCTGCTCGATGAGGTGGAGGATGTGACACAGGTGTTTACGAATTTGAAGGAAGATGAGTAATCTGGGGTGCATGAGGCGTTTAAAGATCAAGCCCAGTGCGTGGACCTTGATCGCCGTCATAAGAAGCGTGGCGAAGACAAGAGGGGCGCGTTAATATAGATTGTGATGCTGTATATAGAATGTTATTAAAAGAAGCACGATCGCCTGTTCCCAAGATTTATTGCTGGATGTAAGTGAATACGGATAGACAAACGAACGAAGAACTTTGTGAGTGTCTTGTGAGCTGGGAAGCCGGCAAGACCAGATACAAATCCTCAAACCATGAGCCTCCTCTCAGTGCCACGGATGGTCACTGGTGAAGTTGAAATTTGCTTTAATTGGTTGCAGAGTAAAGGTTATTACAGAAGTGAAAGTCCACTGCAGCATTGGCTCAATTGCACGTGGTTAACCATATTAATTAATGGTACTCAAAAGTTGCTCATGAAAAGACCAATTGAGAGGCCTAAGGACAACCGGAGTTGATTCAGGCCAGTAATGAATCCTTGGAATGCCAGAAACATATCACTATTGACTAGCTCGGTGATGGCCGCTCCAGACCCAGCTCCAGACCCAGATCCTCTTCAATCGATCAGTGGTGTAGCTGTAACAAGATAATCAAAGAAATATGTATATAAATATATGTAATGTCCACATAGATACCCAGTAATGCCCTTCTGGCAGCTTACCTCATTTGCTCACCAAAACCTTGGCCAACTGGTCCAATTCGGCCTTTCTGGAACCAACAGCAGTGACACCCATGTGACCCACTCTGAAGTATTTGTCCTTGTAGTCCTTGTAAATACCCGAAGCAATGGTGAATCCCTCCTGGGCAATACTGGACAAGAATTCGCCAGCCTTGACGCCATCTTTGTAGTAGATAACAGAAAGGCCGTGTGCTGCAACGTCTCTGTTGACTGGAACTAACTTGTAGCCGGCAGCCTCCAGCTGATCTTTGAACTTGTCGCTGGCCTCCTTGTGGAGGGCAATTCTATCGTTGATGTCACCAGTAACAAGCAACTCGTCGAGAGAGACGTCGAGGGCATGGACCAATTGCACTGCTGGAGTGGCAAAGTAAGCCCCTGTACCGGCCTCATATGCCTTCATAATTGGCGTCCATCTCTTCAAATCAACAAAGAAGGACGAAGGATGTTCCTTGCCAAGGGCCTTCTTCATAGCTCTACCAGAGGCAATGGAAATGGATAACCCTGCTGGGACGCCAATTGCCTTTTGGGAGGCTGTCAAAACGTAATCTACACCCCAGGCATCAAATTCGAGCACCTCACAGGCGGTGGCACACACCGCATCCACGATCACGAGAGTTTCTGGGGAGATTTGATGAGCTAATTTTGAGATCTTCTCCACGTCGGACAAGACACCGGAGGAAGTATCGGTTTGGGTGATCGTGATAATAGAGTACTGTTTCGACTTCAATTGAGCCTCGATCGTGGCCAGAGGCACCACATCCCCAAACTGAGGAGCCTCCAAAACATCCACGTCGTCGGTGTGCACTCTCAATGCGTTGGCCAAAGAATCGGAAAAGAACCCGGTCGAGATAACCAAAGCGGACTCACCCCTGTTGACAAAGTTGGCCCCAAGGATGTCCCAGCCTAGGGTTCCCGAACCGGAAAGCACAAATGGTTGGGACTCCGGGTCCGTTGATTTGAACACCTTACGAGTCTTTTGCAAAACCCTCTGGAAAACTTGGATAAACTCCGGTGAGGTGTGGGCCTGAGAAGGTGTGGACATTGCATCCAACACCGGCTGTGAAAATTCAATTGGACCGGGAATAAACGTGAGCTTTCTTGACATCTAACGCTACACTGAGATAAAGACCATGTGATTTCTATAGTGAGGGTGAATAAATTTCGGTGATTTTATATTGTGGCACAGTAATGACTGTTCGGTGAAACGGACCTGGCATTAAATAACGGTGGTGAATCCCGGAAGACCAGAAGATGGTTAAATGGGTTGTAGGGTTTTCATGAGAGAGAGAGCGATAGGTGTGGGTCTGTGAACGCTTGTAAATGGATCGTTGAAAGGATGGGATTTATTACCGCACCGGTCTAATGCGAGGGTTATTAATAGGTTTTGTAAGGGTGGAAGTGATTAAGAGGGGTTTCACGTGTATTGAGGGAGTTGGGGATGTTATGTGGAGGTTATTCCGTGCTTGGCATCGGCGATCGACGAGGGTTCATGATGAGCATAATTGTGCTCAGCACAAGTCGACAAAGAAACATCCAAGGGTGAGATCGTGAGAGTGTTGTTGAGTTCACATTAACCAAGTAAGGTGCTTTGTTGGTACTGAAGGGAATTGTTATTTTTGGGGATGGGAAGTGGGAGTCCAGAGAGAGAGAACAATGGTGTGCATCTGAAGAAGCTGGAGGATCAGTTTCATGCTTTGAAGAGATGAAGAGATGTGATTAAAGAAATTTGGCCGCCAAAATAGGAGTGATTGCTTATAGGAGGATGTGATTACATGGTGTCCGTAAACTCCTATTCCTTTACAGGAATTTTATGTGAGATGCTAAGAGAACCATATTTAAGGGTGAATCAAAGCGTTGATTTATCGTCGAAAATGAGAAGAGCAAGGAAAAAAGCAAACAAATAAAGAATGCGTTAGTGCGAGGCGGGTTGTTGCTTGTTAAACTCTTACAATTAATAGTGGCACAAGAATGGGGAAAAGTTAATGCTAAAACAGGGGAGTAAACCTTCATTAGTTAGGGATGGATGTTATTTAATTTATCTTAATTTAGTGTGATTAGAACCGTCTTGCAAAATTGAAATAAGAGATGACATTTGCAGCTATAAAGTTTGGAGTTTCTCAAGAGAGAGCATTTCTTATCGTTGGACAATGTGTTAAATTGAAATTTTACAAACACCTAGTCAGTATACCAAACTCCCGTTTACTGATGCGCATTTTTATAACTCATTTCTTCCAACTAACTAGAATATCTGTAAAAGGTTTCCTTGATGGATTTCATGAGCACAAATGTGCTCATGAGAAAACAATGTCGTCATACCTATAATCAAGCAAAAATAACAGATCGAGAGCCGAGGTACACAACGTTCCATGAAATCCATGGCTCTATCCAAGGCCAGACCGCTCTATAAGGCACTAATCAGCGCAATAGTTTACTTTTCTCAGAATATCCCAATTATCTCCGAAACAACACCAATTATCTCTGAATCAACCCCTCTTAACGCACTAACTGCCCATACTCGTTGGTTCTTGATAGTATCTTAACAGGTTAACTCTTATACAACTTAAACTCGCCTCTCGCATCAGCTTGTCTTGCTAATTAAAATATTGTTCTAGATGATGAAAAATAGATCCCACCACGTGTACACAGTAAAGCTGGGTTGACAATCTACGTCACACCTCATAACTCGATGTGGAAATACTCCGACAACACCCCCTGGGTCTCCTTCAAAACTTTCAACAACTCCTCGTATGCTTCTTGGCACCCCAAGAATCCCTTATGCAAATCCTGGTTCTTCCCCCAATGCTGTATCGACTCGCAACGGTCCTGGACTGCTATCAGCCCCAGGGCGGCCGCAGAGCCCTTGAGGTAGTGACCCTTTGAACCCAGCTCTTTGAGTGTCTCAGCCGTTTCGGGCGATTTCAACAAAGACTCAATAACACCACACGTCTCCTTGGCCTGCTGGATGAACGTCTCCACTAAAGAGAGGGCAAATCCCTCTTCGTCCTCATCCATCGACACAATCTCAGAGAAAACAGACCAATTGATTAACTCCATTACTATACAAAGAAGAGGGTGGTAATAGAAGGCCTTAAATATTACGTTACATATGTTTACGTAAGTCTACTCAATGGGTCAACGTGAAGAGGGTCTCCAAGGATGAGGCCACGTAAGTGACACGTGGATCCTCCACAACAGTGTCGATCCCAGTCTCCACCATCAACGTATAAAGGCCGTTACCATGGCCAAACTCCATGTCGGTGTCTAATCTATCACCGACCATGAGCGCTCTGCTTGGATCCAGTTGGTGTTTGATCTCAATGGCCTCCATCATAGCCTTTTGAGGCTTACCGCACACAGCGTCGGGTTCTCTGTGAGAGCAAGTGACCATCAGTTGGACACAGGCACCTGCCCCAGGCCACTTCTTGCCACCGTTGGGGAAAGTGGAATCCAAGTTGGTTGCAATGAATGGAATGTCACGGTTTTGCAGGTATTGCATAGTGGCTGCGGCCTTGGCGTAGGTCAAATCCAGATCTAAACCCACAATCACACATCCAACTTCGGGATCACCCTCTTCAAATGTGACGGTGTAGCCCATCTCTTCTAGCAGGGGAACAACACCCTTTGCACCCAAAACATGGATGTGTTTCTTGGTATCCAGTTTGAGCACCTGCTGGATGTAAACCGCAGTGGCAGTACATGAGGTAACAATGGAGTCCGCCGTGATTCCTTCAGGTAATCTTTCCAGATACTTCTGGGGTGTTTTAGTGGAATTGTTCGAAACAAAGAGCAGCTTCTTACCAAGAGATTGGAGGTATTTCAACGTTTCGTGAGTGTTTGGAAACAGGTTTGGTCCCGACCATAACACTCCGTCACAGTCAAAGAGAATTGTGTCCACTTTAGAAAGGAGGGTTTCCACCTCGGATTTGTTGGTGATACGGATCGTCATGAAGAAGAAGGTGTGAGAATCAAATTCGGAGTATTAGAAACCGAGAATTGAAAATCAATATGGACCGATCTCAATCTGGAAAGAAAGGGGGGGGGGAGAGAGGGAAAGAGGAGTAGTGAGATTGGTGAGGTGGGTGAGGTGGTGACGGGTGTATGAAGAGGACAATAGGCTTAATGGACACAGTGGTGCACTAATCAATCTTACTAAAAAAAGATACAATGATATGGCATAGCAATTGGGTGTGAGTGCTGGGATCCATGTGGATCTATATGAGATGAGAGTTTATGGGATGTAACAGGATGAGGTGATGCCGGAGGAGATCAAGTATAGTCAAATATGACCATGTTACTAATGGCTCAGCTCTGCTCAGCTGGTAAAGATTTCAACAGTATTGATCTAAGGTCTGTTATCCATGGGCCACAATATGGAAAAACAGGGCATACTGCCTAGCTAACTAATTCACCGAGCTACAGTCTTATTTCTTTTGCGCTACCTCTGCATACCCCTGCACTTTCCTGCACACCCCCTACTTCCTCCATGCTCCTGCATACCCCTAGCGCTTCCATGCTCCTGCACACCCCAAGCCTCTCCCCTTCCTGCACCCCTTACCATACCACCTACCACCACCTCATCCCCCTGCACACACCCCCCACCCCCCCCGTCACGTGATTGACACCCGTGCACCACACACCCCACCCTCTTCACCCAATAGGCCCTCTCAGAAAAAAAATTGTTCACTATACAATCGCTCAACGCTAACCACGCTAACAGTATGGCACACCACCAAGATTTACCACCAACTGCCGGTTACTCTTCCATCCAATGGAAGAGAAACTTGCCTTCTAGGGGGTTCCGTCCCTCCATTTGGTTGGCTGGCCTTATCGCCATGTCCTCCTACGGGTTTTACAAGGTGATCCAAGGTAACAGAGAAACATTGGAGCTTTCAAGAGAGAAGCTGTACGCCAGAATTCATCTTCTTCCTCTTTTGCAAGCCGAACAAGACAGAGATATTTTGAGAAGATCCCTTGCTGGTTACGACAGAGAAGCCGAGATAATGAAGGACATCCCATGGTGGGAAGTCAAGCACACTTACTCCAACAAGGGTGAATTCCACCCACCAAAGACTGTCGTTGTGGGGAAGCAATTGGACAGAGATGGGTTCCTTTGGAATGCTAACTCTCAAGACAGGTGAGGCGATTTTTATATATACATTTTATTTATTCCATTTAACAACAACCCGTTTCTTCAAAGGAAATGATATTAGCTCTTTTTTTGACCCTGGTTAGGCTACATGGTTCTGTTTTCTCTCCAATCTTGGACTGCGATGAGGTTTACAATTACTGGGAGCCCCTACATCTTCTTCTCAAGGGTTTTGGCAAGCAAACGTGGGAATATGCGCCTCAATACGCGTTGAGATCATACACGTATTTATGGCCCTGGACTTTGATTAAATATCCTTTAACCTTGGTGCCTTGGGACTTTCCTCAATACGCTCCTTTCTACATTATAAGGGTCATCCTAGGTTTGGTCTTTGCCTATTCTGAAATTCAATTGTCTAAACAATTGAAATTCATCAATAATGGTATGTCAAAATGGTTTCTTTTGGCTCAAATTGTCTCCCCAGGAATGTACTCCGCCTCTGTTTCTCTTTTGCCAAACTCTACAGGCTTATTGTTCACCATTTGGACTTCCACCTTCATCTTTAAATATTTCCATTCAACAAGATTGATGGATGCTACAGATAATGAATTGTACCAATTGGAGACGACGGTTCAAGAGCAAGAAAAGGATCAAAAGGATGATGAAGATTTGAACATCGAAGTGGTCCAATCCTTGATGAAAATCAAAGTCTTCACCCTTTTACATTCCCTCATGACAAAATACTTCACTTTGGCAACATTGTTCACTGCATTTGCCACTTTCCTCTGCTGGCCATTCACTGGGGTGCTTATTTTGCCATTTCTTTGCTACTCTTTACTGAGATCCATGTTCAAATCGCCAACCTCTTCAAGATTAAAGGGTAAGTTCCAAAACTGGTCCACCTCCCTCACCCTCTTATTAACCGGTCTGTCATGTGCATTCTTTGTCCCATACTTTATTTCCCAGATGGATTTCCTTTTCTACAACAAACAGGTCATTTTCTCCTACAATCTAATCTACTATAATATCTTCAATGCAGAAAAGGGTCCAGAATTGTATGGTATTGAGGAGTTGTCTTACTATATTAAGAACTTGCTCTTGAACTTCCATATCATCCTACCTTTTGCCGCTCTCAACTTAGTTTTGAAGCCAACTTGGTGCCAGTTGATCGCTTACAAACTCCCTCTTCTGATTTGGTTGGGCATCTTCTTCTCCCAACCTCATAAGGAGGAAAGATTCATCTACCCCGTTTACCATCTCATTTCTATCTCATTTGCACAATTCATGTCTTGTCCAACGTTCAACGCCTGTGGGCTCACCAAGGTCGTCAAAATCGTCCTCAACCTCATTGTGGTTCCCCTCATGCTGATCTTGGGTCTTCTCAGAATCAACACCATTGTTAAGGGTTATTCCGGCTACACAGACATTTACAAGGCACTCACCACTGCGGAAAACCTCCAAGTGGTTCCTACTGGTGTCTGTGTCGGTAGAGAATGGTACCATTTCCCATCATCGTTCTTCCTTCCACAAAATTACCGTCTTCATTTCACTCCTTCTTCCTTTGATGGACTTCTTCCAGGGGATTTCAAGGAAGATGGCACTGCCACCTTCTTCCCTGTCGAAGCATTCAACGATGAGAACAAACACCAACCGTTGTTTGTGGTTGACGACTATTCCAAGTGTGATTACTATGTGGATATCACATTGCCAACAAGCTCAAGTGACGGCATTAATCCACTGGATGGACAGTGGGAAAAGGTCCAATGTCTGTCTGTCTTAAACACTGAAGCGTCTTGGGGGTTGGAAAGATCTTTCGGCATTTCCAACTTCTTAACTGAATGGGTTGTTGAACCTTGGTTCAAGTTACAAGAGGATTTGAGTGTCATTGAACTGAATAGAAAGTTGATGCAGATGTCCGGTGCCATCAAGGATGGTAGAGAAATGTTTGACCCAATGTACCATTGGTGGCATGATGTAAAGATGAAGTTAGAAGATGAAGAGTCACTTCAAAAGCTTTTGGGAGTCCAGGATGACACCGAAGTGTGTCTTTTCAGAAAAATGTAAGGTTGAAAGTCCTTGTTCACATTTAATTAAACGACGAAAACAAATATGGTGTTTTTACTTATAAAATCACGTTCTTTTTGATAGTAAATTATGTAAAACTCTTTAATTGGATATGGGTACCGTCTTGATCCCCTACATTGGTCTCGTCTTGCCCCTGGTTTCTCAACACCACCTCAATCTCATTACGCAACACCGGATCACATTCTTGAACAACCTGCTTGAAAACTTGAGAATCAAGTTGGATCAATTCCATCAGCTTTTCAAACCCGTACCTATCATATTTAGCGCCGCGAGGACCTTTGATGAATCCTACAATAAGGGGGGTCATCAACTTGAATAAGGAGCCCATTGGTGTACCTAATGGGGTTTCCACCTCATCGGCGGTGTCCTTGGACCATTCGCCATGTAAGACCTTGGTCAAATTCATGAGAATCTCAATGACCAACCTTGGTTCAACAAGATCGTCCATAGAAGACACCATGAGAGGAATCAGTGTTGGAATGAGTTTTTCAGAGATTCCGTGACCACCCAACTGATAATTCGTGATGATGGCCTTAATAGTCTTGACGGTGATTGAAACAAGATCTGGAGACTTCAATCCATTAATCAATAACCCATTAATATGATCAACGTCCTCCGAAGTGACACTCAACTCAGGAATGGTTCTAATAAGGATGAAAATCAGTAGCTGGTCGTTGACCCCTTCGTTCTTACCTAAGTTCAAAATATGGTAGAGATTGACCAAGTTAGAACTCTCAGGATCCATGAGGTAATAACTAGTCAAGACTCTTTGATAAATCGGCAAAATGATAGAAATGAGCTCCTGATTGTTAAATTGATGAATGAGCACCAACATGTAAATAAGATCCACCAACAGGTCTTCCCCAATGGCCTTTGGTAATCCTTCAAACATTTCAATAAGTGATGTCAAGCCTCGCTTGATGATTACTAAATCCTTTCCTTCCAATGAAGCGGGTTTGTCCATCATATCCCTACTTTTAATGAACGGTAACTTCTTGATGATCACCTTTAACACAAGACGAACCATTTCCAACAACTTTCCAAACTGGTCCTTCATCTGTTCCTTATTTTCTAGATTCAATTTTGTGAAATACTGGTCAAAAACTTGGACCAAAACACCCATAACCTCGACCAATTCATCGCCATCACATCTTAAAATCAACTTGTTCATCACATCCACAAATTCCACAAAGATGGAATCATTAAATAGAATATCAATGGCCAAATCCACTCTCAAAACCCTCTTGAATGTCCTAAACATCCTCAAATCTTCCTGTGAATCAGGATGGTCCTTGGTAATCCTCCTAATGCAATACTCCATGCATTCGCTGAAGATCATGATGAACATCTTACCCATATCATCACCTAATAGGGAGGATATCTTTTGAGACCATTGATCATTCTCAATGCAGATCCCAATGGACTCCAATAAATCCACCTTACAGTGACCATACATCGCCAAATCCAAGCCGTCGCCTTTTTTGGCGGTACCGTGTGGTGTATACTTCAAGATGAGGAACTCCCTAAGAATATAAAGCCAAAGGGGAATCAAAACATCAATATATTGATCAATGAGAGTGGTCATTTGATCACATTGATTATTAGATTCATTGTTCAAAATGACGAGTTTAGACCACGATTGTAAAATGTAAACTTTCATCTTGTTCATAGACTTTGGCGTTAGAATTGGTAATTCTCCGATTTGAACAATCTGACCGTCCCTTTCAGGATCATCTGTGGAATCTTCATTTGCCTCATCATACAACCCCAATTTGTTCAAAATTGCCAAATTCTCCAACGATGTTGTGAGCACTTTAACCAACCTACTCATCCTATCGATGTTATCTTTATTGATCAATCTGGAAATTAAAAGAATCCCTTCACCTGCTAGTTCCAAAGTGGAACTCTTATTGAATGAAGGAATGATGGAAGAAACAATTTGGGCTTGCTGCTGTTCTAAAATGGGTATATCAGGGTAAAGTGGATCCATCACGTTCTGAAAATTGCCAATGATTTTATTCAACAATTGAAGAGAGCCCACCCTCAAGTGGATCAGGTTTGTTGTTGAACTGATAAAAGTGACCCTGATAAAATCATTCAATCTCTTTCCCACAATTACTTTCAATTGCTCATCTCTCGAACATTGGCCCAAAACCTGATTCATCAATTCAATTAAATCAAATTTGAATCTCCAATTGGTTTGTTCATCTTCCAAATCCAAAATATTCATTAATCCATTGAGTGGATCCCCATTATTTGGACCTTGCGTTGCTGCTGGATCATCAGTGGAAGATTTAACAGGCTCAATAGTCTCATCATCAAACTCGTCATCATCGATGTCATCAACTTCTTCATCCTGCTTCTTTTTGCTCTTCTTCGACGCCGCTTTCTTATCAGGACTAATCTTCTTGGCAGAGGGTGTCTTCATAGACGGGCCACCATGTGTGATAATTGAAGAGCCACAGTTGTTGATTCTCTCCTTGAAAACATCCAATACTGGTTTGTAAAGGTTATTCTTGGAGATGAAAAAAAGCTTCAATAACTCATCCACTGCAGCCAATTTCTCTGCCAAATCCCCGCTGGTCAAAATATCGACCAAGAGCATTGACTGAATTCTTTTCAATGTAATGTTCCCTGGAACACGCTCTAGGAGCACTCCTAACCACTCTTTAAGCGTGCCATTCAAAGGAAACCACTCCTGATTGTCGATCTTCAGTAGTTGATAAATTGAGTCAATAGCCAAATCCCTCAACACACAAGAAGTGGTATTTGGAAACAAGACTGAGTTTATTGGCCCACCAAATTGGTTGAATGATGAATGGTCATAAACACCCAAGTAAACATTATTGATCAATTCTCCATCTATTAAACTCTTATAATCTGCTAAGATTATGAGTGATCTATCAAAGACCGTCAATGCTTCCCAAATCTTGAATACTTCCCGGCAAATCGGTTCAAAATCTTCATGACAGGTTTTCAAAGCGGTGGATATTAATAACATCAAGGTGGATCTGGATTCTTGGGGCCAGCCTTTAATCATTGGACCACTGACATTGACCACGGTGCCGAGGATTTTCATTAACAATAATGTGGAATTCAAGTACACCCTATAGTTGTAATTCAAAGCAACCGTGGTGGCAGCCCCCAAACCATATTGATCCCCAAGAAATATCACTCCCAACTGATTCATCACTAGGGAATTCAATTGGCCATCAGGGGTCAGCTGGTTTTGGAGATACTTATCCAATGCAACCATAGCAGAAGCGTGAACTAAGGGGTGGGGATCCTTGACTAAAGTGAGGACCGTTTCTTGGATCCCGTGGGATGTATATTCACTTAATGCCCCAAGAGTCAAGACGTCAAAGGCTCTAGAATTGGGATTTGGGTTTTCAATGATGGAGTTAACGAACATGGTAATCTGATCGTTAAAGAAGACCTGTCTTTCTTCAACTTCCACTACCGAACTAGCCCAACTGACGCTTTGGAAGTTCAAATGACGAAGGTAACCATCTTCCAAGTTGATGTTTTTAAGGGTTTCAATTATTAGCATGGAGATCTCCTGCTTGAATTTCAATCCATTCGTGGTCATATAAGATAATAAGCTATGAAGCCCGACGGAGCAGTTAATCCCAATTGCTCTCCTTCTCAAGGCAATGGAAAGATTAGTCTTCACCCTTTCTTCTTCTTCGTCCGCATTAGTATCAAGGGATTCTTTAGCTTGGTAGAAGATGTTGGTTCTCATTGTCTCAAGCACAGACTGTTGGACCTTTGTTGATAAATGTGGAAATGTTATAGCAAAAATCTCCAAAGATGCATCTATAACCATAGTATAATAGCTTGGTGGGAACTTCATAGTGTTGGTGTATCGGCCTTTATAATCTCCACCCAGCATCAGAAACATTAAGGAATCATTCAAAATAGAGTGGTTAAAATAATTGGCCAAGTGGCCACCCAATTGGTTTTGAAAATCTGTACACCCGCTCGTGTAGTCATACCCAGCTTTGGGTTCTATAATGAAATTATTGTATTTTTGTGAGTGATCATTACCGGCATCGTTTGGATCAAATATGTTTGATCCAAGGACAGATTTTGTCATCAATTCATCAACTTGGAAATCATTGAGTTTACTTGTCAAACCAAACTGATATTGGTCCTCCAACTTGTAAATATCATAATCTCCACCGATTGCCTTATAGTTAGTCAATTGCGGTAAATATTGATTAATATCTGAGAAGTTTTTCACTATTTCAATCAACATCGAGGAGCCAATCTCATTTTTAATGTTCAAATAGGGTAAAATTTTCAAATAACATTGGTAGACTCTCAATTTATTCATATTGATTGTTAATTTTAAAGGTTGGGAAATATCGTCTTTTGAATCCACCTTTGCCAGTTCCTGGATTAATGTTGTTATGAAAGTGAATGATTTAATCAACATTTGATTTATATTTCTGGTAATTTCCTTTTCAAGTAATCCACGAGTAGTTAGGTAAGTAATGAATGATCCCAAAGCGGCCAAAGAATGATTCTTCACTTCAACCAACTTTAAAATTTCGGAGATATTCCCAATCTTACCCTGTTGTGCTTGAATAAGGCCAACAGGAACGTTGTGGACAAGAAGGTTCTTCCAGATATTCAAAAACTGGGTTGAATCCTGTAGCAAGATATTTTCACCCTTGTAATTAAACAAACCCATCAATAGTACCCAAGAAATTAAATGCTTTTCATAATCCACATTGGAAATATAATTGCCTCCATTGTTATTCCCTCCAAAAAGGTTTGTTGAAACAACATTCGTATTAAACTTTTTAAGAAAGTTTGTGCATAGAGAAAAGGTGTTCAAGATGAAGTCGTTAGTTATGAAATCATTTGAACCGAAGGAAAGAATGGAGGCCAATAGGTATGAATGACCATGGTTTTCATTGAAAGAAGTGCCAGCGGATGTATTACCCTCACCGAGTTCATTGAAAGATGAGGTCAATTTGGTCAAGACATTTGTGAATATTGTGAAACTCAATTCTGGCTTCAATCTGAGAACCTGAATAAGTACCTCAACACTGGAAATCCTCAATTTGAAATTTGGGTTGGTGCACCAATGGGTATATTGGTTTGCCAATTTTGTTGCCATATCGTCATGGGAATCCTGTGTAATGGTCAAAATGTACTCACCTATGTCCTCGATGAGTGATTTTGTGAATTGAATTAGAGACAAAGTGTACCAAATATTGACGTCCCCGTTAGTTATTTTATCTAATGGATGGATAATAGGGTGATCGAATTCCTCGTGGATGTCCTTGGAAAAGTTTAATCTGGAAAGAATGATCAATTTATTTGTATCATTATCCAATTGATCCATTAAAAATTTCTGGATTTTATCCAAATGATTGAGCAAAGTTAAGGAATCATCTGCTGAAGTGATGTTTGACCAAGTTAACAACTTTGCTTCCTTGATTTGTTTTTTAATATTCGATAAATCTATTATTCCGATATTGAAAAAGTGAAAATTGATCAACTTCATGATATCGAAGAATTTCAAGGAGACAAAATTGACCCTTTTTTGAGACCCGGCTGTGGCAGTCTGATGGTGGATATTCAAAGTGGAAATGAATTGAATGAATGTTTCTAACAATCCCAGTTTTGTACTCATTGTAGTTGATGGTCTTCTATACTCCATTAATATCAAATTAATGCCATTCTCCAATGAGACACCGTCCACCTTTTGGAAATTCAAGTAAGTGAAGACCAACAAATCTGCCAAAGTTCTAGCCAATCCCAATCTCAACTTTTCATGGTCGGTATCCATTGCAGAGATGATTGTGGAGATGTGGCTGCCTATAGTTGTAAGATAATGATGAGAGTTGAATCCTTGCTTTTTTGACATCATTGTGTTCAGATACCTCTCCGATTTCAATAAATTCCCCTGGATATCAAAAGAATACATGACTGCAATCAATGGATATGTATACACTGAAGAGTTCCCGTGGACATTTCTCTGAGGAACCCATTTCACCAGTTTGGTTAATCTACTCAGCAATTTTTCATCTAAAGCCCTATTTGAGTTATCATGTGAAACCATGATATTAATCAGTAATATCAAATCTGTGAAGTAATTCGCCTTGAAGAGGTCCTTTTCCAAGGAAGTGTTGTAATTATCGTTACATTTTGATAAATGCTTGTAAATCGCCGTCAAGAGGGGTGTCTTTTGACTATTCAAGAATCCGTTGAATGTTGTGAAAATCGATTGTAGAATCACAACTGAAAGATGTTTCAATGAGTTGTACCAATTTTTGGACATGGATACCTTCTTACCATCCAATAGCAGCGGTTCCATCAATGTGGTCACCGCATCCATCAATTTTAAGTTGAATTTATCATGTCCTGATGTCATCATAGCAATCAACGTCTCACTATAACATTGAGAGATTTGTTTCATGATCGTAACTGAGAGAAGATGAATTTCTCTCTCTTTTAAACCTGCGAGCCACTTCATAAGCGCCTCTAATTGGTCGATTATGAATGTTAGCTGATCGGTATTTGATTCATCTTGGTGACCCAATTGGTGGAGATAGTGTGCCAATTGAGTTCTTGGTTGGATTACCGATACCTCGTCATTGTTGCAGGTAAACTGGTCCACCCATTCTGTGAATTGGACACCTCCAGAGTCCATTTAGCACGAGATTACAGAGAAGAAGGTGAAGATATATTTTGGCTTTGATCAAGACGCGTCAAAAGCGACGCTGAGGAAAAAGTTTCTACATTCGCGCCTGTGAAGGAGTTGGTTAATGGTTGTTGGAGTGTTGTATGTAGGCTATTGGTTGATAAGGTGGGTATATTTGGATTCCTCGTAAGAAGGGCTTTCCTGTGATATTAATAAGTGGCGGTATAAGTTAAATGAACGGGAAATGGTTTTATTTCAGGGGTAGTTAGCGGGGGTCCTTAAACGGTGATGGATCTTTCTAATGTCTTTAGAGAGGGACAAAGCTAGAGCCAGTAATATCATATTATTATAAGCCAGGTTATTTGGGTGCAAATTCGAATATACTACTGAGAAACAGATGCATGAGTACGATTATCATATCATCAACTCATTTGTCCATCAGCAATGCATGTAATATCCAAAAATAGACACAAATGGACTAGTTAGCTTGACCGCTTAAATGGTTATCGATCTGTTAATGTGATGGACATTGGAGATGAACAATGCTAGCAATAGTATTATATCATTGTAAGCCGGGTTATTTGGTGCACATTGGAATAAACCGCCCAGAAACCAACGTAATGAGGGGTATGATCGCATCATTGCATACTAAAAGGATATCTCGCGAGTTACCTTGCTCACTTAAATGATACCAGAGTTATGGACGTTGGAGATGGACAATCTGAGAAGTATTACTATCGTAGGCCTGCTTATTTGAGTACAAATTCAAAGACACTACCGAGAAACAAACACATGAGCAGGATTGTCACATCTGCGATAGCCAGGTTATTTGCGTGATTCGAATGTTTCACTCAGAACCGAGCGTAATGAGTAGGATTATGGACTTTGGAGATAAGCAATGGCAGCAATAGTATCATATCATTGTAATCTAATCAAAAAAAAACTCATGAGCAGGATCATCATATCGCTGTAGTCTAAGTTATTTGCATGCAAACTCAAATATATTGCCAAGTGACTAACGCAATGAACAGGACTATCACTTCATGTAAACCAAGTGCTTTGTCCATCATCACGGTACCCGAGGCACTCGCAGTGAGATTTTGTCATCCACATCATCTTTCCCAGTAAGATTTCGTCATCTACACCATCTTTTCTGATTATGTACGCCTGACAAACCCAATGAGCTCAATTATCACACAATTCCAGTATACTTCTAGGGATCCTCACTGTGGCCAATGCCCTACCTAGAGACATCTCGCTCCTTCACTAATTCGTTACACTCGTTATTTATATTACGTAACATTGTATTCCTGTTTTCATCTCTTTTTAGGCCCTTCCTTGAATAGTTTTCCACAAAACACCCAACTCCATTCCCCCCATATACCATACTTCATCCATTTTTTCTCCAACAAAAGCACCGTGGCGCAGTGGAAGCGCGCAGGGCTCATAACCCTGATGTCACTGGATCGAAACCAGTCGGTGCTATTTTTTTTTTGTTGGCCCCTTTCCTTCCCCACGCCATAAATTAAACCCTTCACCCTTCCCAGGAGCTTCTCCGTTAAATAATCAGCATGTCATCTCCTAGCAGAAGAGTGTCGCTTCAGATTGTGGACCCAATGACATCCAGTCCACCTCCGCCGCAGGTCAAAGAAGAAGATCCAAGTGTGTCGCTGTCAGAGGATGAGCGTCAGAATCAAACCCATCAAAGAAGAGGTTCTTTGCCATTCGTTGGTTCTCTTGTTTTCTACAGTGACGAGGGAACCCCTCCAGGAGAGGGGTCTCCGGAGACGGTGTTTGACACGGTGGACTCGCTGATGGGTCTTTCCAGAAGACCTTCGGACGCTTCGGAGGTGAAGGAGGGGACCTTGTCGTTGCCGACAAGGCCACGCACCTCAGGGGCACCCTCAAGACACAAAAGACGCTACACGTGCGCTTTTGTGTTTGAGAAGCCGAAGCGGATGTCGTCGCCACCAAGTGTTGATGACATTGATGGACGAGAGTTGAAATGAGCATTCCTGAGACGTGATGTTTTTCTTTAGCTGATGAATCAAACCCAAGGGGGAAGACGGAGGAGGAGGATGTCCGACTCCAGTGACACGGACCTGGATTACTTTCCCGGCCACCCCAACTACAGAAGAGAAAAAACCGAGCGCGTGAACACGGACGAGGACAGAATGTACGCCAACACCTCATCCAGTTACATCCTGGAGAGAAACTTGTTGAATCACATTAACAACACGGCGGCAACACATTCCTCGATGAATGGAACCAAACCAAGAAGCCAAGAGCCGGATGAGCCAGCCTCGGACTCAACGGAGGATACAATTCCGACAGAACCAATGATAAACCAAAGAGAGGAGGATTACGGGGAGGTGGCCTTTGGAGCCGTCCCTCCTTCCTCCCCCCCAATGGTGCCAGTAATTCCATCATCCCCAATTTCAAAAGGGATGACTTTTGAAAGACCAGCGTGCAAGAACAAACATATTCATTCTCTCTCGAGAAACGGCACAGATATCGAACCCACTAGAAAGAAGAAAAGACCGGCAATGGCTGCGGAAGCTTTCAATACACGGCCAAAAGTGGGGTCGTCGAATTGGGAGCGATACGCCTTGGATAGCGATGGAAACGTTTACGGTTATTTGCTGGAATCGGACCAATTGCCAAGTAATTACCAACCCAAGCTTTATGACGAGCCAACTTACTTTGTGGTCAAGACCCCAACAAAGGTAGAGCGATCCACCGGAACACTGTTAAACCACATTTTCGATGAATCCCAAGACACCGAGCTGACTTCAATCAATATATCCACCCCATTGGAAATCAACCTCAAGGGATTGGGACTCACCTCCACCCCGTGCCAATTGATGGATTTTGAAAACCTATATCTCTACACCTCAGATTTGGAATTAAAGAGACCCAATCTGTTCATTGACCTATCCGACAACAAGTTGAGATCCATCTCTCCAAAATTGTTGACAATGACAAACATCTCGATTCTCTCCTTGCGGAATAACAAATTGGCCAGGTTGCCGGGAAAAATCGACTATTGCACCAATTTAAAGGAGTTGAATTTGGGATTGAACAAATTCAAGTTCTTACCACATAATATCCTTTCATTGGATAAGTTGACAACGCTCGCACTGGGGCACAATAATTGTTTGATTCCAGTAGAAACAATTAAGGGAGGATATATGGAGGTCGATCAGGAATTACTAACATTGTCAAAGGATGGCCACTTGTTAGGAATAGATAAAAGGTTGAAATATTTCACAAAAATCCATTGGAATGACGTGCCAAGTAACGCTCTAATTAGAAAACCAACAATCAATTTGAAACGAATCGGTGGTCTCCAGTCATTGATGACAAGAAGTTTAACAACACTACAGGAGCTGGCCTTTGATGAAAACGGTGTGTACAATGGGTTCAATTCCTCTCATGAAACGACTAATGATGACTTGGAATCAGATTCATACGGGGTCCCAAAATTGACGGAATTAATTTTGCAGACAATCTCACAGTATAAAATTGCTCCTTCTGAACAACACCAATGGTCTTCCACGACACCTCCCCATGTCTATCATCAAGCTATGAAGGCCCTCATGTACGGTACGAACGGCGAAACATGTGGTCGTTGCGGGAAGATCTGTGTCAATGCCAAGGGAGAGATGTTGGAATGGTGGGATTTCAAAGGCTGCTTGAATATGACTGTTAAGAGGAGATTCTGTTCTAGAGGATGTGGTAGATCATGGATTGAGAGATTAGGAGGGGTTAAGAAGGTTAGGAAGATTGTGTGAAGGATTGCAACGTAATAATGATAGAGTGTAATCTTCGATAGTTACTTATGATACCATTAATGAAGATGAAATGACGGATGATGGCTTGTTGGTTTCTTACTGGCATGAACTGTAAACACTGCTGATTGATAATTCATTTCAGTGGAACACACATTACTAAAGATACACAAGAGAGTGTAGGGTGCTACCAATAGGTGAGTGCAAGTCCGCAGGTGCTGTTATCTATGCACGCTTTAGAGGTGAATTATCTTAAACTCACCCTCAACCCCCTATCATTAACTACCAATTCAGAGAGGGTTTCTAACTCCTGTCGCCCTACCAGAGGTACATCTGCCCCGTAATCGTGAACCCATTTTATACCCTTCAGTCCACATCCACAAACTCAATTTGTTCGTTTGTTTATTGTCGCCTAAACCCAGACACCCACCTTCTCATCAGCTCCTCCACTCACCAGCCACCCTCTCAGTATGGACTCTCCATCCTCGCTTTCCACACTTGATGCAAACCTCACACTATTCACGAAGTTATCATGACCCTGCAACTCCTTCACTGGAACCCGTCCTCCGTTTGCCAATAAGGCCAAATCCCACACCTTTATAACTCCATCGTCTCCCGCTGTAGCAATCCATTTCCCGCTCGGATGAACGCTTATGGATCGTATCCAGCCCTTATGAGCCTTGAACTCCCAGATGATCTCTCCATTGGGATTCAAATTGGGTCTCGGATCGTCCCAGTCTCCCCTTGCTGACGGCAACGGTTGAGGAAGTAGCCACAATTTGAGCATCTTGAGTCGATCTCCGGAAAGACAATACTTGAATCCAGTGCAAGGGTTCTCCGAATCGTCGATGAACTTGTTAGAGATCTCTGGTAGGAATTGGACAACTTCGACTATTTGGGTGTTTCCCACACATTGACCCACGGCAGTACCTGTTAACGCATGGGTCAATCTGATTGAAGTGTCGTTTGAACAGGAAAGAACCCATTTACCGTCTTTTGTAACGGACATACCTCTGACCCAATCTGAGTGGCCTCTAATCACTTGCTCAGAAATACCCTTGTTCAAATCCCAAATCCGCATGGTGGTGTCTCTGGAGCAGCTGATGATCTTGTAGCTTTGTAACCATTGGACGTTGGATACTATGTGGGAGTGACCATTGAAGACTGCCTTTGGTATAATTGGTGAGCCTGATTCCATTCCACCCATTCGCTCATAATTCGTTATATCCCATACCTTTATGCTTTGGTCTGAGGAGCAGGAGGCAAGCAAACAATCCCCCGGCATTCCCTGACGTTGGAACTCGAGATGATTCACCTGTCTTGAATGGCCGCTCTTTATCAGGATCATCGGCTCCACTGGCGTTAGAAGGTTCCAGATTGAGATGTCTCCCTGCTGAGTGGCCACTGCAACAAAGGGGTTAATTGGGTGGATTGCTAATGCTGTTATCGGACTGGCATGATACCGTAACGTGTATTTCAATTTCGATGGCAACCAAATTGACGTATTTTGATGTCCAGAGGTGGCAGAAACGGCCGCTAAATCCATTCCACCGCCTGTCTGTTCATTAATCACTTGAATCAACCTGTTGTTTGTCGATTGTGCCTGGTCTAGTCCATTTTCCAGTTCAATTACCCGCTTTTGCAATCTCAAAACAGTCGACCATCTCATCTCCAGGTTATTTGGGGGTATTTCAACGGGATTTTTCCCCAAATGATCCCCCACTTGTTCAACTATCTCTAGTGGCAATCGTTCCTTCAAAAATTGGACCACCGAGGCCTCTAATTCCACTTTTTGCTTTGGATTCAACATGTCTACAAAAGGACGGTCACGTGACCGTCGTCTCTCCTCTCAATAAAATTTTTCAGCGTTCAATCACACCTGGACGAGCATCTCTCTTCTTAGATATGTTGAAGACAGCAAACGGAGTGTCTGACGTGGCGCGTTTGTTCAAGACAACAAAGGTCTCTCAATTGCAGAAGGCAATTGGAGATCCTCTCAGAGGCTCCAATGGAGGGTTTCCAAGCCAACAGGTGGTGGAGACTCCACAGAGTTCCTTCTCTAGAAAGGACTACGGATTGAAGATGAGGCTTCCAAGAAGAATGAAGACAAGAAGAATTATTGTTAATGACCTTGACAACAAATATGGGCTTCCGGAGTTTTCTACCGTCAACACGGCTTACAATCAAAAACTGAAATTCAGAGAGATGGGTTTGGCTGTTCAAGCCCAGTACAGATCTCAAATAACAGAAGGTAAGTTTAGAACCAACGAGAGGAGAAACCCCCTCTTTGCCTCGGTCAAGAGTGACCTCATTCCACATACTTTAGCCGAAGCTTTGGGTGTTGCAAGAATGTCTCCAAACTCTCAAACTTTTAAGGAGGTTTTGACTCCAAAGTTGAAGCAGTTGAGAGCTCCATTCCTGCAATGGTTGGCCCAACATCATCCAGAGGTGTTGTCGAACACGATGTCGATAGAAAGAAAGTCTAGAACGGAATATTTCATTGATTTCATCAAGTACATCAAGAAGACCCAACCTGAGTTGATCCAGTTCAACACAGCATCAAAGATCCCCGAATCATACTCAAACAAGCTTTCGGGTACTGCGGGATTGTCTTATAACCTGTCAGGAAGGTTGATCCAAACACCAAACGGTCCATACACTCACAGAGTCCAAGTGGGTAGAGTGGTGAACGAGGGTAACCTCTTGGCCGTCAACGGGTTTACAACCAACATCAAGTCCCTTGTCTCCTCGAATAAGTTGAAATCGGTCATCACGAGAGCACAGAACGAGTCTGTGGACGGTGTTTATGCCAGAGAGGTTGCCATTCCAGTCAAGGTGACGGACGTGAAGATCAACCTGGATACAAGAAAGTTGGACATTGCTGCCGATGCCATTGGTGCAAAGAAGGCCACCTACGGCAAGGCTGGCGCCTCGGTCAAGAGTGATTTGAAGGTGTCGAAGGATGATTTGAACAAGTTGTTGGGTTTGTTGAGCCCATAGGTTTGTTCAGCATAATTACGTGTTTATAGGATAAGATTAAAGCTGAAATGTAGACTGGGGGAACTCATCCAGTTCTCCAGTTGAATATTATTAAGTTATTAAAGCAGAAATTGACCACTCACTCATTCTGGTGAATTTGTCAGATATAGCCCCCTGGCAATATCTCCAGCCACAACCGGGCCATCTAAGAGGTGTAACCACTTGCCGAAGAGTCTTTTAAAGGTGAAGAAGACGACAATGAGAATAAGCATCAAAACCCCCGGGAATCCAATGGCCCCCTTGGTACACGTGATACCAAACTCTCCAGCAAAGGAGATAAGTAGTAGACTTAAATGGATGAGAAAGTACTTGGGAGGAACCAAAAAGTAGGACGCGGGGAAGGGAGGTTCTCCCATTTCAACCATGAGCTCGTCATCATCCATCGAGAAGGAGTCATTGTTGGTGTTCTTGGGCGAAGTAACACCAGCCAGCTCAAGAACACGGTCATTATTCCGCTCCTTAATGATCCTCCTCCATTCCTGTCTATACTTTGGATCAAGACTCAGAAATCTCAGCCTGTTTGTGATATCCAGGGAATCCAAGGCTGGAATCGACATGACCCAGAAGAGACCTGCAAGCACCGCCTGAGGGATTTCTCCAAGTACTTTTAGCAAGGGGCCCGTCATCATGCCTATTGTCATAAGACCTTGGAATGTGTTAGAGAGACGCTGTTCCACAACACCGGTCACTCTGTTATTGGAATCGAAAATGGCCAACGATCTCGTATGTAATGGGGCTTGGGGAATGAGTCCATTAGGCGCAGGAACACCCAATAATCCCGCCAAACCGGTTGTCACACCCAAGAGGAAGAAATCCCAGTGGAAAGAGATCGGGGTCTTGATTGGGTACTCCATCGAATGGCAGATGAGGGAACTGATGTTGTGGTCGTAATAGAAAAGAACAGTCATCAAAAATCCAAAAGGAAGTGCCAAGAACACGTCTCCAACAGAGACACCTTCCCAAAATCTGATGAACCAGTCTGGACGTCTGTTGATTGTATCTGTGGGATAAAAGGCTTTAGTGATTGGTAATCTCTTGAAATCAACGTCATTCAAATATCCCCCAAAATGGATAAACCCCGTGAAAAAGACAACCGCTAGAGGGGTGGAGTAATCTCTGAAGAAGGATCTCCATGTTTTTGGTAAATAGTGTGTTTTTGACCCAAAAAGATTCGCACAAACGCCAAATATCCCCATACAGAGAGCGAGGACAATGCTTGCAAACCCCGAGGCAAGAGAGTCACCTTGAGAGTTGGAGACGAATTGTCTTGTTAAAATTTCAATTCCTTTTTGAATATAGACGATGTTGATGAAGAAACCAAAGACATCACAGGAAAACTTCGTCACGTATCTCATTCCAGCAACGGCGTTTGTCGCTGCAATGACAAAATGCATTGCCATGGACCATAGACATACCCATGCCATGAAAGGAAAGTATGGTATTCCCTTCGGCGTCACCAATTCATAGACCGTATAATTGAAGATGGAGATGGGGCCTGTGACTCCCACAATACACAGAGGGGATCCTGCAAAGAGCCCAAAGACTATTCCTCCCATGGAGGACGACAGAAGAACCTCATTGACACCATACGAATTATTAGTGTGATCAAACATATCTTGTGCAAAAGCCAACGCAGGAAGGAGGTTGGTAAAGAACGTATAGATCGTAGAAGGCACCACTCTATACGTTATACCGTTTGTGATACTGCTCTTGTAGTTAGGGAGTAAATTATGGACGACATCTGTGTAAATTCCATATCCTAAGGGTCCTAATGGCCCCAAGGAGGGCCAATAGCTGTACTGTTTTGGCATCAAAAAATGGCAAGTTGTTAGGGAAGAAGCGAGGACAGGAATGAGGTTCTAAGCCGTAGTATCAAGAGCACGTGGTGTGGATTGTGAAGGCTTGGCGAGCCTTTATCTGCAGAAGTAAGTCCCACTGGGAGTTAGAAAAAGAGGGTGCCATGGTCCGCAGTGGGATCAGGGGGCCATAAACAGCTCGCAGTAATTTTCGAAGTAAGAGGATTTTTTAAAAAAGTGAAATAGATTTTGTTTGTATGCGGTTTGGGTTAAAAAAAAACAACCCCACTACTTTCTCCAGTAAAACAAGGAGTGATCTGACAGACTCACTGCAGCCGAACAGCTCGTTTAAATAAAACAATTAGTCTCCTGACAACCTGGTTGGTTGCATTGGGCAAAGGTGCTCATAACCTGATGTTGAATACTTAGTATAGTGTTAAGCTAGAGTAAGTACTCTGTATCAGGTTATGAGCACCTTCGCTCACTACGCTCCAAGCATAGAGTCTTCGAGCCACCTGGTTGGTTGCATTGGGCAAAGGTGCTCATAACCTGATGAGGAACACTTACCATAGTGCTAAGTTAGAGTAAGTACTCTGTATCAGGTTATGAGCACCTTTGCTCAAAACTCTCCGGCCTAGGTGGAACATCAGCCCTTTTTGTACTGATTTTAGACTTGATATTGGTTCTCCCACATGGTCTTAGGGGTTGCCATATATTTCAGCGTTGAATACCTGAGAACAATCTATCTAATTTTAGACCCATCCTGGACGATGCCGTAATGTATGACAACAGCAAGTGGGTACAGCGAGACGTGATTAGAACTAATATCCTGTTCACTACTGGATTAGCTGCCACGTTACCACTGGAGAAGTCTGATCACGCTATTCGGGAAGGGGAAGCACAAATGCTGCCCACCGGCGTTCGGCAACACAAGAGCCGATGCTGTCCCTCTGTCGATCGAAAATCTGAGGCTGTAGCCTCCAAAGCCCTTACCAATCATAGCAGCAGGGTGACTGCATCACACTGATTCTAATGGGCCCCATTGCAGGGGCAAAAGAAGAAGAAGTAAAGCGACGAGTAACTTTTCTAGAGTGAGTTTCGCCATTTATAGCTGTCTCCGTCGGTCCTTGACCAAAGAGGTTAATGATTGGATACCGATGCAGGAGCAAATGTAACTTTTTACTTCAATTTTCATTCAAGAGAATCTTCTCTAGTGAGCTATGCCTGAAATGCCTGAACAAACTGTTCAGGGTTTGAATCGTTAAGATGATGAGCATAAATTACGTAAGCGTTAATAATGCTCATATGCTCATTGATTGTTATTTTGAGCAGGTTGACATACTGAGGAGTTGTATGTCAGATGAATAAGAGCCCTAAAACATAGAGCTGCGTAAGCGTAAAAAATATTGCTGGGATTGTAAATGTGAGATGAAAATATGAACACAGTATAATAATCACAGTATGATAGTAAATTACCAATAAGGTTTGAATTACAGCATCAAACAGTGACCACATATTAAAGCAGAATTATTACCTCTTTTTTGTTTGATAAAAGGCAACCGCTTTATACGAGCGTTTTCCTCTAGCAAGATATTTTTAAAGTTAGGAGGATATTTCCTTATACCATCTGAGGGTATTCCCAAATGGATGCTAGAAGATTATCTAAGTAATTCACTTATCCCAAAAGCGCGGTTGGACCTGCTCTATCCCATGAATTTAAACGTATGTTGGATTCCCCATCAAATGGAAGCTATAAAATGAGTTCTTTTGCCTACATTCGGAGCCCTATTTTACATCCCCCAATTCTAAGTCCCCTCGCCCTAGTTTTGGCATGGGGACACTCTACACCCTTTTAAACTACCCCTACTTCAAGTCAAAAATGCCCTAAGAGCGGCGACCGCAGTGGTTTACCCAGTGAGATTCACTTTAGAAATCTTCCCAGTAATTTTCACAGTGATTTTCCGTGCTCTGGCGTAGTCTAGCATACTATCGCGTACTTCCACAGCAATTTCCTACAGACTTCCCAGTGAAAGTTGCTCCCGCCGCAGTAAAATTTTTACCCCCACCACAGCAAACCCTTCATCATGCTTAAACAGGTGCGTGGCTACTCTATCAAGGCGCCGTTTCCCCCAAAGCAGGCTCCTAAGACAAGGAGCGTTGCCTTTGACAAGAGCATGCCAATGGAGTTCAGACCAAAGGCGTGGGAGAGGGATGGTGAAGATAAAGATACCTGGTTCAAGAGGAAGCATGCCCATCATCATGCCAAGGAGAAGAGAGATATGGAGGCCAAGGGCATTACGAGAGTCAACAGATACACCCGGGAGACCCCCAAGAGGCCGCTGAAGGCTCTTCTTCGCTCGTTTGATAAGGACCCCTTTTTTGACTACATTCACGGTTCCAACCCAGTCTTGGCCGCTTTGACGTCCGGTGAGAGAGAGTTCGGCCGGTTGTATGTCCACACCCCGGTCACCATGAACAAGGATGCGTCTCAGAAGTTTGCTCAGATAAAGACCCTTGCCAAGGCCTTGCACATACCCATTGTTGAGAAGGGTAAGATGGAGTTGAACCAGATGTCGAACAATTCTGTTCACAACGGGGTTGTGCTTGAAGGCAGGAAGCTGGAACCTCCCACTGTTCTCTGTCTCAACTCCGAGTTCACCCGGGAGATGTTCACCTACGAGTCTCCAGACGTGGGCTTCCAGGAGGTGTTCACAACCAGCTACGGTGGAAAGAGATATCCATTGGCGCTCTATCTTGACGAGTTGAGTGATCCCCATAACGTGGGGGCTATTTTGCGTACGGCCTACTTCATGGGGGTGGACATGGTCTTCCTGTCGCAGAGGAACTGTGCTCCGTTGTCTCCCACCGTGGACAAGGTGTCTTCTGGTGCCATGGAGTTCATGAGCATGGGGTTGGTCGATAAACCTTTAGGGTTTATCGAGCAATCCAGAACAAATGGGTGGGCTGTCGTGGCCACCGACATGCCTGGTGCCGGCAAGGGTGGACCTGCGGAAATGAGTGTGGCCCAGCTCAAGGAAATGCTCAACCATCAGCCCGTTCTGCTACTCATTGGTTCTGAAGGAGAGGGTGTTCGCAAAACCTTGATCCAAAGAAGTGACGGTGTGGTGGGAATACGTTCGGGTAGGGAGGTCCAGTGTGTGGACTCTCTTAACGTCAGTGTGGCAACCGGTGTTCTCCTCGGTGGTTTATTATAGGTATTAATTAGTTTGTACATAGCTTTGACATCTCCGTCTTGTTAGACTGTATTTGTGTGAGAATCTCCCCAACCCGGGCCTCATAGAGATGCTCACATACCAGCTCCAGGTTTGTAAGGCCCTTATCCGTAGCAAAGTACTGTTCTGTGATCCGTCTGGGGGTACCCTCTGCCGCTTGGATCATTATGGTCTGGATCTCCTTGGAAACAGGCTCACAAAGCGGCGTTTTCACAAGCGGATGGCTGTTATACTCGTTTAGAAGAGCCTTGAAGTCAAAATGAGGCCGTTGGGCATACAATAGCTGTGCAAGAAGCAATTTCTTTTGTGTATCCATAAGAAGTCAGCGTGAAAAAGGTATAAATAAGCTTCTTGCTTCTTTGTTTTTGACATAAATAGGCTCAATGGACCGCTACAGAAGAGAGCATCTTCTCGGACGAGGAGCTTTCGGTGAGGTGTATCAGATTAGAGACGTACAAAACAAAACCCGACTTTTAGCGGGCAAAATGGTGCCGTTGGAGCCACACAAAGATATCATCAAAAGAGAGATCCATCTGCTTAGACTGCTCACGAAAAGCTGCCACGGTACCACGGTTGAATACTTTGATCACTTTACTACGGCCAACCACATTGTCATCATCACAGAGCAACTGGGCGTCTCCGTCTTGGACCTGATCCGCAAATCAAATTATCAAGGATTGGAGATGGACCAGGTGCGCAACGTGATGGATTGCCTGTTCACCTCGCTGGGGTGGATTCACGCCCAGAATGTGATCCACTGCGATATTAAGCCCGAGAATTTGCTCCTGGATCTCACGTCAGCACCACGCGGATTGCAGGATCTCAACGAAGACACGTTTGTCAACTTCAAATTGATTGATTTCGGGTCTTCCACCACACCAAACAACCTGACCCACTCATATATACAATCCAGGTTTTATCGAGCACCGGAGGTGATGATGGGAGCAAGATATGATACAAAGCTGGACATCTGGTCTGCGGGATGTCTCATGGTGGAATGCTTGACAGGAAAGCCCCTCTTTGACGTGAGAGACGAATGGGAGCTTCTGGACCGCTGTGTTGGATTGAAAATCCCATTGAGAAAGTCTGACGACGAGCAACCCATCAGAAGAATTGACCAGGTTGTGCGAAAGCTTCGACGCGAGTTGGACGTGTACGGTGGCGTGCCAGACATACAGGAGGGCGAGCAAGGCGATCGAAAGTCCTCCATGAAGCAGAGTCCATCCATAACCTCGTTTAGGAGCCACATAGAGGCGAGATCCGCTAACTTTGTGAGCAAGATACCCAAATCTCCGGAGAAGAAACGTAGAAACGAATCATACTCTAGGTCGTCGAATCCCAGTGCACGGTCAACCATGTCAAGATCCTCCACATTGGGATCGCTATCCACGCTGGTTTCTCCCCACTTGAACCAGCGATCCCTCAAAAGACAATCGTTTATACCCTTGCCAAAGAGGGAACTGGGCTCATCGTCAAAGATGTCGATAACTAGGAGTATCTCCTACACGTCGTTGACTGCCCCGTTGGTCACACCCCATTCGCAACCCCATATCCCGACCAACGAGGTCACAGTGTCAAAAAACCCCCACAGAAGACCCATGGCCTCTGTCAATAGACAGTGTCCTCTTTTCAAGGCGTTCACCTCATCAGGTCAGCTTAATACCCCCTATTTGCATCACAAGAGACCCAATTTGAAGTATACCTTGGACAGCTGGTCTCTTATGGATGTGCTGAATGGCAGCGCAAGGGGCTCCTCAGGAAGAAAGAGTTCCAATGCAAAGGGCGCAAAGAAGAGTGTCAATGAGATGGTTTTGGCCCTAGAAGCAGTTCAAATAGCCAAGGGCGAGACGATTCAACAGGATGCAAGAATCGAGGTTTTAAAGGTGCTGGAAGGATGTCTTTTGTGGGATAAATGGTCCCGATTGACCGCCCTCGAGGTTTTAGATTTGGATTTCTTTAACAGAAATTGAGCAGGTTATGACAGCATATTATTCGTGCATTAAAACAGAGAATTGAATAGGCTTGATCCGGAGAAATTCTTATTCAAGCATATTCATCTCATTCAATGGCCTCGAGTGAGCACTCGAGATTTTAGACTTGGGATTCCTTAATAGCCAATTAGGAGGTCACAACCACATATTATTAGTGCATTAAAACAGTGAATTGAATCAACCTGATTCGGAGAAACGCTGATCCTGAGCATATTATTCAAATTTTTCATTATCTCCGTCGATCTATCGAAACCACTAAAAATGGAGGATCTTCAGTTGGAGGAGCTCAATACAATAAAGATTATATACCCAGAGGCAGTGGTGAATGAAGACCGAAAGTTGATCAAGTTACTGATTCCTATCGATGTCACAACAAAAGTTACGCTGAAAACTCCAGAAGAGCCGATGACAGTGGAAGTGGATCATCTACCCAGCATTGAGGTTCAATTCCAAATGGGTGAGACTTATCCCTTGGAAACACCTCCAAGTGTTGAGTTAAAATGTGTCTGGATCAAAAAGGAGGCGATAGAGGCCACACTGACGGAGTTGGTGAACATCTGGAAAGACTTTCAGGATTGTGTGATATTCACATATATCGACCATCTAAGGACGAAATTCGAAGAGCCACCGACAGAAGGCCTCGATTTTGACATAACTGATCTGGAAACTTTTGATCAGATCGGCGCATTTGATTTGAAAGTGAAGGAGTCGATATTTCAATCCAAGACCTTTACATGCGAGATATGTTATTCGGATAAGAAAGGATTGGAATGCACCCTTTTTCCTTCCTGTGGCCATGTGTTTTGTAATGAATGTCTTGTCGATTTCTTCAAACATAGACTTGATAGGGGTGAAGTGGAGTCGATCCATTGTCCATCGTTTGAATGTACCAGGAAAATGGATGAGAGAGCCAAATTGATTAGACAGAAGGCGGAGAGCTATAAAATTACCAACTGGGACCAATTCGATAAGTTGTACTTCCAGCTGCCGATGAAGGTGGACATTCTGGAGAGAATCTTCCCAAACGATGCATCAATAGTTACCACATACTTAACAAAGATCCACAAAACCCAACTAGCCAAGTACCAACGATGGTTTCCTCAACGAGTGGTCAATTGTCCCCGAGAACATTGCAACGAAATGTTCATCAAACGAGATCTGGAGACAAAATTGACAATCTGCACTAGATGCCGGTTTGCGTTCTGTCAAAGGTGTAAGCATTCGTGGCACGGCGTAAACCCCTGCATGGTGGAGATGTCGATGGTTCCACCAAACGCATTGAGAAAATGGATTGTCAACAATGATTATCTCTACGACACTTTGAGTGACACAAGCAAATGGGATTTGAGGGAGTTCACCGTAGAGGATCAGGAGGAAAAAAGAGCCCTACTACAGAAGTTAACCTTGACGTACGCGAGGGACCTCTTGAATAGACTTGCGAGGGAGTTCATCTCGGAACTGGAGCTGAAGCAACTAATCCAGCTGGGATCCTCAAACATCGTCGAGTGTCCTGTTTGCAAGTGTTACATTGAAAAGTTTGAGGGCTGCAATAAGGTGAAGTGTTCCCAATGTGATACCAACTTCTGCTTTCTTTGTTCCAGCGTTCTTCAAAAGGACGACCCCTACATTCATTTCACGATGGGAGACTGTGGAGGGATGTTATTCGAGGGTATGGAAGGAAATGTTGATTAGCAAGCAAAAGGGTATCACATATATAAAGCGCATAAATATTAATTAATTGAATGGATGGACAATTAATGAATCCAATAGGCTCGTATCAATCTTCTGTACGGAGCTCTCTTTAAACACAAACCGACATCCACGCTCACTTACCAACTTGCTACGCTCGTTAGTTCGCTGGAAGAAGAGGTAGATTTGCTAATGAATCGAACAGGCTCGTATCAACCTTCTTCTACGGAACTCTCCGGTCAAATCATAGACCCAACCGTGAGATTCATCTCGGGGCATATATACTCCCCTCAAACCCATTCCATCAGCCCACTCCACGCCGTGGGGATCAATCGACCATTGGGAGCCTGCAGAAAACTCGTAGTTACCTAAAGGTGGCTTTATCTCACTCAAATCCATCAAATGAGGTGGCAGTTTTCTTTGTTTTCTATGAAAGTCGTCGATTGTGAAAGGAGAAGAGGTGTATTTGGATTCATAATACGTCTCCATCTCGGTCGCACTTCGTTGTTGAAGTTCAAATATCTCAACCTCATGTGACGCGCGTTGAGGGTCAATGATGATATTCTTAGGTCCAAAGAGACCACCTTTGACTTTCTTCTTCTCATTGGACGTGTCGTCGACTCCAATTGTGCCATTGCCACGTCCTCTAGCTTTTTTTCCCGCTTCAACAATGTTGGAAACCAGCTTCTTTCTAGCAGGATGGGCCATGAGCACTAGGATCCACATGGTCAAGATGAAGACAATTCTCCAGGGAACATAGGGTCCCAAAATGATCCCAAGCGTAAGAAGGGTGAACATTTTGAGAAACAGCCTCGTGGACTCCATTTCATTCGAAAAGCTGCAATAATTGTCAATTGTTGATTCAATGGAATGTATACTCCGCAATACATTTGAAGTGATGTTTTGAATGTCGGACAGATTCTTCAACAGAGAAGCTCGTTCTCTCCTGGCCACAGAATCATCATCGTCATCATCACTGTCATCTTCTAGATCGAACGGTTCAAATAATTGATCCAAATCTTCATATATTGATTCGACAGCTTTGGGAGCTTCTACAGGGGTCTCCCAAAGCCAATCAAAGACACCCTTGTCTTCAGATTGGGGATATAGCTTCATGATGCCGTCCTGAACCCCGACTAAATCCATTTGGTCCTCCACAATCATTGGCTTCAAGTTGGGGTGTCTTTGAAGGTACTTTTTAGATATGAACCCTAGAAAGTAACCAATTGGGTAAATAAGAAAATGATGGGGATGAATGAACCCCCATGTGGCCATCATGAGAGCCAACATCGTCGAATCAGGGTGTTTCCATTTTATCAAGTGAATCAAGTGAGTGAACAGAGATATTAGGGAGTTTGTCTTCTGACTCAAAATGCTGAAGTTCTTTGCCAGGATTGTGATGGAGAGAGTTTCCTGATGTGGCTGGGGGTCATTAGCAGAGGGGACAACCCGTGGAATCAAGTGGGGCTCCAGTTTAACCCAGAGTTTATCCATGAAGTGAGTCATGATAAGGAGTTAGCCGTGGTTTGTGGTTTGGCTGGTATTGATATTAATGTTATTTGGCAATTTTGTGGTTCTTGGTGTCTTACTGGGTGAGTTTCTACACTGGAATGGGAATTGGAAGACTTCCCCCAGAAGAAGTTTGATGGTGGAACAAACAGTTGGTTAAGAGGGAGTTGATAAAGGGGGGGGGGGGGGGCAGTATACTGCTAATGTTACTGGGACTGATGGCGCGAGTTGCTTCGTAGTAAAATTCCCAGTAAAGACCTCCAGTGCGAACAAACGAAGGCAGTGAGTTTGTGAATGAGTGGGTGGGCTTTGTAACAGTTACGTCTCAGAACATAATTCTATCTCTGAGCACAGTCACGTCTCTGATCACAGTCACGCCCCTGAACACAGTTACATCTCTGAGCACGGTTACGTCTCTGAAAACAGTTACTTTAAACACACTTAAGTATCCGAGCGCGCTTACAAACAAGCTCACTTTGTTTGCTTGTGGGTTCGTTTGTGTTCAGAATACAACCACCACCATAGAAACAAGACGTGGCTAAACACATTACGTAATGCAGCTGACGGTTAGCTTACATAACCTGCTGGATGTGGCTGGTGAATTGCTTACATCATTCACAAACGTACTTCAATTCACGATTGAGATTCCTGGAGGCAATGCTCTGCCTTCAAATATTTCTGGCCACTACAGTGGTACGGTACTTGGTCAAGATTGGTCATGGACACTCATCTTCAATCTTCGGTTAAAGATTCGTGGGTTTGTTAACTCTTACTGCGGATTTTACTTCGCCCTGATGACGCGAGTCGCTCCCCAGTAGAATTCCCAGTAAATCCTCCCAGTGCGAACAAAGAATGCTGTGAGTTTGTGAGTTAGTGGATGGGTGAGTGAGCAGGCAATCAAGCGAATGAGTACGGTTCGTAATATGCAGCAGATCCTGCTAAGGCAGAATCAGGCCGCTTGTCTACATTCCAAACTACCATGAAAAAAAGATTTTTGGGTGTGTGTTCGTCCCTGATTCAACCCATTTGTCGTCCCCTCACTGCTAAAGCCGAGTAAGCGGCTTGCTTACATTATAGAATATCATGAGAGCGTGATCCTAGGCTCGCTTATTCATTTACCTCTCTGAGCACAGTTACGTCTCTGATCGCTGCTACGTTTCTGATCACTCGTTTCTGATCACTACGTTTCTGATCATGGCTACGTCGCTGAGCACTAATACGTCTCTGAGACCACTCACGAACAAACTCACTCCGTTCGTTTGTTGCTCGCTGTTTGCTACCTCGCTCTTCTTTTGTATTTACATTTCTTGCGGTGCAGCCAGCCACGTTGAGCGTGGCGCGTCTCAACGGAGAAAAAAAAAAGCTGTGTGTTGACGTGAGCGTGCTCTTCAAGAGATCAAGACGCTTCAACGGGCTAATCATATACACTAACTGTGTCCACAATACCAAAAATAAATCTACATCACATGATACTTCTACCCGCCTTTTTAGCGCTGATTTCGCTGTCACAGGCTCAAATCATCGACAGTTTCCTTGTCATTGGGGAATTCAATGCAATCTCAACATCAAACAACCTTACAGCATCTGAAAACACACCAGGGATATATCAAATGGATGCTGACACCTCACGCATAACTTCACAGGGATTTCTGCCGTCTTCGGTGACCCCAGACCTGTGGTACCAAACTGAGGTGAATCAAAGCATAATGGTGATCGATGGAAAGCCATACCAATACGACATCTCACAGTCATCTCAATTACAACAGTTAAAAGGATGGGATGCAGTAAATGGGTCAATATCTTCAATATATTACGATTCAGCGTCGAAAATCGTTTATCTTGGTGGAGATTTAACCTTCAACGGCACGTACGGTGCCGTTTCTTATGATTATAACAACGAAACTGTGATTAGTTTACCCTTTGGAGGTTTTGGCAAAGGCTCTCACGTTTACTCTATTAGCCAATACTTTGAGAACATAATATTTGGGGGGTCATTTGACAGCATAGGAGATTCCCAGTATCTGAATCTGACCACGAGCAACAACTCAACAAACACAACAACCTCGATTCAGGACGTCTCCCAAATGATCCCAATATCCTCGGGTCATGTCTGGTCATCAGCAGGAGAAAACGCTCAGGCTATCATCTGTCCAAACCTGGGTGATCCCACGCCGTGGGTGTTGCCAGACAGCCAACTGGGAGATTGGCAGGCATCCCTGAGAACCTCCTCAACACCCGCAAAAATACGGCTCTACAACTCTCAGGACTCCTCACAGGGGGTCTCCCTTTTCAGGGTCATCACAGGCCCGTCAAATGGTATTATGAATATGACATATATTGATCCGGAGACCCTTGAGCTGAAGCACTGTGACGCTTATTGCCCTCTACTTAATGTTACTACCTTAACCAACCAGCTGGGGGCAGCAGGAATGTCCAACTATGAGACCTTCTTTAACGACAACAAGACGATTGTTTCAATAACCGACAGCTATCAGGATTTTGCCTTCGTTGACACGGTAGACGCCACAACGGTCCAAATTCAGATTATGGGGTACTACGGATCAAGAGCAGCACTGGATGGCTTGGAATTGTTCAGATCCGGCATTGCGGTCTTTGCCGAAAACAGCCTCAACCAGCAGGAATGCACCAACGGAGACGTCTACTCTATCAACGCATACTCCGAATCAATCGGCTCTACCATCTGGACGAACTCCACAGTGGGAGATTATCTCACCACGAGCGTTAGCCATTCCACCCAGGCAAACACCGATGTGGGTATCAAATACTACATTGAAATCCCCGTTTCTGGTGAATACCAGATCCTGCTCTACACGCCAGGCTGTGCCGCTGACAATACGTGCGCCTCAAGAGGCATTGTGAGCGCTACGTTCTACCAAGGAGATGGCACAAAGCTGGCCTCCGTCCTAATCTATCAAACAAATGAACAGGAGAAGTACGACGAGATTTACTCCGGCGAGATCCAGTACCAATCAGCCAGCTCCTCGCCAGCATATCTGGAGGTGACATTCGAATCTTCTATCGGTGACGGTTCAACGACCATGGTGGCAGGCTCGACAGAGTTCAATTACATTCAATTGGACACCGACCAATACTTCACCATCCTCAAGAACAGCAGCCAGCTGGAGTTGAACGGTATCTTTGAATACTCGGTCTACAACTTCACTTCCGGTGTTAAAGCTCCTGTTGGAGATTCTCCGCTAAATGCCATTGGTTCTACGTTCAGCGACGGCGCCACAATCAGGGGAATCTCTGTCAACGACACGGCCATTGTTCTGACGGGTGGATTTAACTCTAACGAGGGAAACAACATCCTCGGGTATAATATCGCTGGGTACGATTCCAGTCTCAACGAGGTTGTGCTGGGGGATTCGATGGCAATTGCCAGGGTTAACGCGTCCATCCAAGGCTCTGTCGGTACGCCACAGGAGCTGGTGGTCTTTGGATCCACGAGTGCCATCAAATCATTAAAAAGAAGAGATACTCAGGGGAACTTGCTGATTTTTGACGGGATCAATTCCACCTTTCAATCCGTTGATGTGGATCTACAAGGCGCTGATGACATCAGCTCCGTCGGCCAGTTTATGTTCAACGGGTCGGATTATTTGATTATCAATCAGGATGAGGTTGTTGACATCACCACCAGCAGCCAGCTCCAAAACACAACCACGCTTGGTATCAACTTGTTCAACGCATTGGAAGGAAACAACAGCACCGAAAGCTCCGTCGTTTTGGGCCACATTGTCCAGTTTGATGTGGGATCAACGAATCTTGCCAGTTTCGAATCGGACAGCTTCCATTCTCTGCAAGGTCCGGCCAACGCAATGACCTCCGGTGTATACGTCAACGACACATTAACGGTTCTTGGTGGAGATAACGTCTACTCGCTGGTTGGCAATGGAACCTCCACGCTGATCTCCGGTCTTTCCTTGTCCAACGGGTCCACTATCAACGAAATGCTCTATTACAACGACACGCTCTTCTTTGCTGTGAACGGCACTGCGTCATACGCAAACGGCCACATTGGTGGCGTTAACGCTTACAATTTCACGTCGGGTCAGATTAGGGGATTGAATGCCACGCTGGATGGTACCATCAACAGCATGGCGATTGATCCCGAGTTTGGATCTCTCGTTATTGGTGGGGCCTTTACCATCGCAGAATTGTGCACCAACCTCTGCACGCTGGCTCTTGGCTCCGACACTTTCTTTGTCAGCAGAATCGTCCAGTCGCAACTGGCTGGTGACGGTATCAACCAAATCAATTACTTCCACGACTACGAGGTTCTTCTGGGGGGCAGCCTCTCTGTTGGGGGCCAGCGGGGGTATCTGGGTGTCTACAACACCTCGAGTGGCGAGGTATCGATTTCGTCTGATCTGTCCAACCAGCTGTCAGGCTCTGTTTCAAAATTCCTCTTCTTGAATGAGACTCAGAACGAGAAGGCCCTCAGCGACGACTTTGTTGTTCTTGGAGCCGACTATTTGGGGTGGTTTAACGACTCCCAGTGGGTTTCGCTCACCACCGGTCTTGATCTCAATGGCACCACCATATTATCGGACATTTCGCTTGTCGAACCGTCCATCGGCAGCTCTTCTTTTGCCAATGACAAGGTACTCCTTTTGTCGGGTCGCTTTGGGATTCAGGGCTACGACGGCGAGGTGTCGAATGCAATCTACGATGGTCAAGAGTGGTCTCCATTTGCCATTGCAGCCGAGGACCTCAACACCAAAGCGGCCCAGGTCCAAAGCGTCATCCAGTCCACAACCCTCTTTGTTCTCTCCGGGTCGTTTACCTCCTCCCATTCCAAGACAAGCTCTACCGCCGCCTCGTCCACCAGCACTTCCACCAGCACACCAAATGCCAACGAAAAAACGCTGGATCTGTTCACGTCGGGCCAAGTCGTGGGTGTTTCCTTGGCACTGGCCATTGGAACCACGCTGGTGCTAGGGGGGATGGCCTGGATGCTGTACGCCTTGACAGCAGGCAAAAGTGACACTCTGGACGGCGCTCTAGAGGAGGACCAAAAGGAAGGCAAAATGATGGACGCCGTCCCATTG
This sequence comes from Saturnispora galanensis, assembly GCA_030584985.1. Lineage (NCBI taxonomy): Eukaryota > Fungi > Ascomycota > Pichiomycetes > Pichiales > Pichiaceae > Saturnispora > Saturnispora galanensis. Next base: position 16,892 of record JAJMCD010000028.1, on the reverse strand, counting down.
GAAGAAATGATTTAATTCTTTCAATTTACTGCACTTATTTACTACATTTCAGTTCAAATATCCCCTTTATAATTTTAATGCTCTATGTTTGTACACTTTGCTGAGCAAAAACCGTGCTGAGCAAAAAAACAAGACCGTTGCTTACCTAAGCATTCCTTCCAGCTCCACTCTTTTCATTAACGATTTGACCAATTTGGATGACGAAACCGGCGTTCTTGGACACCGAGGTGTGTCAAACGATTATTCAGACCATTCCTCAAGATTTCAGAGGTCCCCCGGCCTTTTTGGCCCATCAATGCATTGATAGATGTTATTCACCAAAAGTATCCGTTTTAGAGACAGCACAGGCGAGCCACTTGCTTTCACAGTATGGCGTGGAGTCTGTGGCCTACTTCTTGACCTTTTTTGAGGATTTTCTTTACTCTTTAGGCCACAAGGTGAGGTTTCTAGGTGATGTCGTTGATTTGTTGAAAGACGGTGGAAATGGAGGCGAATTGTGGGATATAGACTCCATTGAGCGGGCTGTTAATGAATACACGGTCCAAATTAATGGTTCTATGCGAAATCTTTCTGAAAACAAGCAGCTGGAGAGGATCACGTTGGAAAATACCATTTATTTGAAGTTTCTTGCCAGTGTTTTGTCCAATGAGGGCTTATCTCCCTATGATTGTTTCAATCATCCGATCTTGAGGTTGATTATTGTGCGTGGGAATGAGAGTGTGCAGACTGTTGAAGATTTGCTTGATTCTTGGTCCGAAAAGGACGTTCCAAGGTGGTTCGACTTGGAGTCTGTTAAATCAATGGTTTTGATTCTTGTTGAGGAGGACGACAACGCGATGTTGGCCGAGGCGTTGGCCATTCAAGAGAAGCTCAAGGTGAAGTCGATCATAATGCCGCTTGTTGGGGATTCGGGCTCCGAGGAACGCATCACGCTGAACTCTCCCTTGTTCAAGAGTCCCTGGTCCCAGTCGATCTCTATCTCCACCGCAGCATTCAAGTCGTGGAGTTCCCAGCTTGTGGAAATTATTACCAAGGAAATCAACCCCTTCATGATGGGCAAAATACGACAGTGGACTGAAGAGGTGGTGACCCCCAGAAAGAGCTTGACCAACAGATTGTTCAATCCTAAGCGATGGGGCTCGAAGCCCTCCAGCGGGGGAGGATCTTTTTTCTCCTTTGGAAGGTCTGCGGATCCACCCGAGACCAAGGATCCCAACTACGACCCCACCGGGGGGCATTACACCTCTCATGCACCAGAATGGATCATCAAGCGACTGGGAGACTGGTATTTCATGCTGGCCGACTACAAGAACGCGTACAGTATGTATGACCTGGTCAGGAAGGACATGGTCAACGACAAGGCCCACTTGCAATTGTCCTCACTCCAGGAGGGCATCGTCTTCTCGTTGCTTCTTGGGGCATCGAAGCGAATCAACCCCTTCATCAGGGGAATCGACGCGGACGGCGGTTCTCAGGCCAACACGCCGAATGGTATCACTCCGAAGTTGATCACTGACGTGCTTAGCCCCACAGTGGAAGCCTCCTTTTACACCTATCTCTCTAAGTACAACCTACGAAGCTACAGCATTAGGATGAATCTACTGGTGGGTGAATGCTATCTTTTATTGGGCCAATCGGTGGCCTATTCCCAGGGTGTTGAAACGACAGCGTTGAATGTCTACTACACAGAGTCGATGAACCTCTTCAAGAGGCTTATTGACTCCAAGTTGCTGGGGTCCACTTTGGCAAGTTTGTTAATGCAGCGCATGTCTTACATTTACTACACGTTTGACAAGCCAATTCCTACGTTACCAGCAACAATTGAAGAGCCATATTACGAGGGTGTCAACCCCAACAAATTGGTCTTGCCACAAACGGTGAGAATGGGTCAACAACGCAACAGAAAGTCTCTTCTCTGGATGCTCTTGGCCGTCAAGGAGCTGGACCCCGTGAAGGACGCCTACCAGATGGGTTTACTAATTTCCAAGATTGAGGCTGAGATGGTGGAGGGAGAGCTTTTATGGTTGGAGTCATCCGGGGGGATCTTGGCCCGGTTGAAGGCTGCTTCTGCTGAGCACATGAGCACATGAGCACATTGATTAACTCGACGTTCAAGATTTTTCATTCTCTCGATCCCAATCATATACGTTTCATCTACAACGACAGTCGTGATGTCGAAAATATACTCTGCAAAGGTCAAGTCGATTATTTCGGGTGATACTCTGGTTTTGGGCGCTCCCAATGGCTCACAGGAGAGAGTTTTGACTCTTCACAAACTACAGGCGCCAAGAATTCAATCAAATGAACCCTATGCGTTTGAATCAAGGGAATTGTTGAGAACGTTGTTGCTGGGGAAGACGGTCAAGTTTTGGATCACCTTCAAGTCGAATTCCGGCCATGAATTTGGTGATCTGTCTTCTCCGATATTTTCTTCTTTGAGTGAATACGTTTTGAGTCACGGTGGGGCCAAATTGAAGGACGCGGCATCCTTTGATAGCGAGGAAGACGAAGCTATGGGTAAATTGAGAGATGCCCAGGAATTGGCAAAAAGTGAACAATTGGGTGTGTGGAACCCGCAAAATAGATCCATTAACCAGGTTCCAAGTGTTGACAGTGAGTTCATCAACGGAGAGCCAATTGATGCGATTGTCGAGAAGGTGATTTCCGGTGATAGATTGATGGTGAGATTGCAATTGGCCAGAAACACCCATTGCATTGTCCCGCTTTTGATTGCAGGTATCAAGACTCCACGATCCGGTGAGGACGAGGACCCACTAGGTGGTGTGGCCAGGAGCTTTGTGGAGGAGAGATTGCTGCAGAGATCGGTCAAAATTTGCTTGCTTGGTGAATCGGCCACAGGTGTGCTAATCGGTAAGGTCATCCATCCAATGGGCGACATCGCCGAGAGGGTGCTTGCTGAGGGTTTGGCAGAGGTGGTGGACTGGCAGTCGTCACTGATCGGCCCAGCAGGTATGACCGTTTTGCGTAGAATGGAGAAAGAGGCAAGAGAGGCCGGTAAGAATTTATGGAAATCATACGCCAGCAAGGCGGGCCAACAGTCGATTAACGGGTCCGACGTCAAAGTGGGTAGCACCATGACCGTCCATGTTCTTAAGGTGGTTTCTGGTGACACCATTACGGTCAGATTGGCCAGCGGGTCTGATCTTACGGTCCAACTGGCTTCAATTAGATGTCCAAGAACAAACGACCCCTCGCATGCCGCGTTCGCCCCATTGGCCAAGGAATACGTGAGAAAGAAGATCATCGGCAAGACCGTCAAGATCACCGTGGAGTCCATCAGAGAAGCAAACGAACAATACAGTGAAAGAGCCATGGTTACGTTAAAATCCACCGCAGGGTCAAACCTGGCACAGGAGCTTGTTGCTAACGGCTTCGCATCTGTCAACAGGTTCAGAAACAACGAACAAAGACCAGATTACTGGGATGAACTCATTGAGTGTGAATCGCAGGCCACAAAGGCTAAATTGGGAATGCACGGCAAACCAATCGAGCAGGGACGAATTGTCGATGCCTCTGAGAACGCAGCCAGAGCTAAAACATACCTCTTCTCGTTCCAGAACAGAAACTTCATCTCAGCTGTTGTGGATCATGTTTCCTCCGGTAACAGATACAAACTGGTTGTGCCAAAGGAGGGTGTCAAGTTGACGTTGGTGCTCGGTGCCTTGTCTAACAATAACAACACCCCCGAGTTATCTGAGGAGGCCACTGAGTTGGCAACAAGATTGCTTACTCAAAGGGACGTTGAGATCCAAATTTACGGTGCGGACAGAGTTGGCGGGTTTATTGGGAACATCTTTGCCCCCGGATCCAAGGAACCCTTCCAGAAGACGTTGTTGGAGAGAGGACTTTACCAAACCCACGAGAAATCGCTTAGAGACACCAAGTTTTCGGCATTGTTGGCTGCTGCAGAAGAGCAGGCCAAAACCAACCGTTTGGGTGTATGGAAGAATTACGACCCATCTCAAGACTTGTCTGTTCAAACATTGACCCAGGATGTGGCTGCTCTCAAGTTGGAGAAGAAGTACCTCGATGCAAAGGTGATGGAGATTCTAAAAGATGGGTCCATTGCATTTCAAATATTGGACGAAGATAACAAGAAATTGAAGCCATTCATGGAAAGCCTACGTAAAGCTTGTGCCACTTTCCCTATCTTGACTTCTTTCCCAAAGAAGGGTGAGCTTGTTGTTGCCAAATTCTCCGATAACGGAAAGTACTACAGGGCCAAGGTGAGAGCCGTGAACAAATCCACCAACACGGTCGAGGTCCAACACGTGGATTACGGTACTATTGAAGAGGTGTCTCTCCAGGATTTGAAGTCCATTTCCTCTCAATACGCACTCTCTGCATACAAAGCACAGATCCACACTTCCCAGTTGTCGCTTGTCAACATTCCTCCACAGTCTCAGAATGAATACCGTAAGGAGGCGCTTTACATCCTTGAGGATGCCCTATTGGATAGACAGGTTGTTGTGTGCGTGAACTTCAAAAACCCCACTCCGGATGTCGAGTTTGACGTCGAGATCTATGACCCGGAAGTGATTGCAAACGATCCAAATATGTCTGTCAACAAGGAGATGGTTGAACAAGGGTGGGGTCTAGTCAAGAAGACGGGCTTGAATGCCTACGAAGCCACATTGTTGAAGGACGAACGGGAGAAGCTCTTGGCTTTGGAGAACGAGGCCAAGGCGAACCACGTTGGGTGTTGGGAATTCGGTGATGTTGAGGGTGATGATGACTTCTAAGTAAAGCCGGTGAACGAACAGTATGCTTGCCAGGGTTTATCTATTGTATCAACTGTAACTAACGAACTATTAAACTGGTAGTCTATAAACCGTTTCTCTTTGCATCAACTTCTGCTCAAAAGAATACGATCAGCGTATTGCCCATAGTTACTCCGCCACTCCTCTCTGTCACCACTCCTCTGCCACCTCGCTTCCTGCTTTCCCCTTCTAATAAACTCATCGTTCGCTTCATTCCATTAGATAATCTATTACTCTAATAAATAGTGTTATGAAGATATAACGATCGTTAAGCGTTCGTTCTATGTACAAGGTCTCATTTCTTTGACTTTTTGCCACCCTTCTTAGTTAATTTTGTTGATGGACCGTTGATGAAGGCCAAGATATCGTCAACACTCTTGCCGGCCAATTCAGGGTCAGGGACAATACCCTTAGACTTCTTCAATTGGGCGTTGTGGGCATGAATCTTTGTCGCCTCGGTTCTTCTCTCCTTCTCAGAACTCTCGGCACCCTTCTTCATCTCCGTCTTCTTGTAAAGCATGTAATTCTCCAAACTGTTGTACCAAGTTCTGACTTCAACAGTGTGCTTGTTCTTCAAGCCGGCAGTCTTCAATAGGATTTCATATGATTCTTTGGCTTGTGCCAAGCCCTCCTTGTATCTCAGGGTTCTAAACAATAATTGGGAGTATCTGTACTTGAAAATGGCAAGAGTTTCGCTTTCAACACCGTATGTGGTAACACCCCATTCGATGATTCTCTTCAAAAGCTCGATACATTCCTCGACCATTTCGTTGTTCAAGGCAATGACAAAGATCGTGTTCAAAGAGGTGATGACGTTAGGATGGTGGACACCATGGGCAGTGATCCATTGTTGCAATGCCCTCTTCAACATTTTGAAACTGTTCAATGGGGAGTTGAAACCAGATTCAATGGTGATCATTTGGTTCAACGCCAAAGCAGATTGGTAGGAATCACCACCACACACTCTCTCGAAGATTTGGTAGGACTTCCTGGCAAAGATCTCCCCTTCTGGAATCGCGGAGAGAACACCAGAGATCTTGGACATGTACAACCCGGTGGTTCTATGGACAGGACCGTACAATTGTTCGACACAGTTGATCAATTCACTCAAGAGTGGGAACAACTCAGTAGTAGAAGTCTCTTCAGTGGTGTTGGCAACGATGTTAGCCCAGATTCTTGGCAAGAGTGTGGAATCATAGACAGAGTCCTTGACAACTGGGACAATGGAAAGAATATCTTCGGGAACAAAGGTTGTGGTTTGAACCTCGATCTTAACAACAGCAGGTTGCTGTGACTTCTTACCCTTCTTACCCTTCTTGTCATTGTTGACGGCCTTTTCAATGGAAGTGGTTTGTGTTTCAATCTGCTTGTTCAACTCCTCAGAGGTAAAAGCATAAACCCTGTTGTTCCATTGGATACCAAACTTGACGGAAACGTTTCTCCACAGGGACAATGGCTTGATGGTTTCAACCCATTGGACAGGCAATTGGTATCTAAATCTTTGGTACACCTCCTTAGCAATGGCAGCAGACACCTTCTCGGCATCGGCCTTCAAAGCAGACAAGTCAGCGTTAGGATAAACGTCCAACAACGAAGCGTCCACTTCAGGGGCTTTTGGAGAGGCGTTTGCCTTCGATGCCAACAACAGGTTGAAAGTGTGAGAAATCACATATGGAGCCAAAGCCAATGGAACGTTTTCCAAAGATTTTCTCAAGTAGTGCTTGGTACCTCTGGCAACCATTTCTTCAACGGCCAAAGCATTCAACGAGGTCAAAAGAGCATCTGTTGGAATGGTGGACAATTCCTCAGATAATTCAGGCTTTTCCTCCTCCTCTTCAGGTTCATCTTCAAAGGTTGGAATTGGTTCACCCCTTTCCTTGGCCCCTAATTGAGCTTTGTATCTCTCTTCATACTTGGCCTTCAATCTTTCGATTCTCTTGGCCTCCTTTTCAAGTTCTGCTTCGTTGATCTTAGCAACCTCAGCTTGGCTATCCTCTCTGGTCTTCAAGTATTGAGCCTTCTTCTCCAAGGCAAGCTTGGCAATTTCCCCCAAATATCTCAAGTTGATACCGCGGGCGTGCATGGTTTCCGCCAATTGAATACCATCAATTGGATTTTGTTCCTCGGCTCTGGCTTGCTCATCGACGAATTCAGGAATGAGAACTTGGTTGACAAATTCAGAGACGTTTCTGACATTGGCTTCATCCGCGGCCAATTCCTTTTCCAATTCTGGAGTTGGGGCCTTTGGCAAGGAGAATGCGTCGGGGTTCAAGGCAAACAAAGTTGGGTCAACACCAATGGTTTGCTTTTCCTCGCTGGTATTGTCCTCCTTTTCCATCTTTTCCGTATGCTTCTTGATGATCACAGCGGTTTCACGTCTAATCCACTCATTGATAGCCTCTCTTCTCAAGGTAACCTCTCTGTGTGGGTAAGAGTCCTCCTTGGAGAAATCAACGTATTTTTCAATGAATTCGATATCCAATGGGGTTGTTCTGTACAAATCCACGGCGTACTTCTTCCCGTCGATCCCGTGAAGACCCTTTGTGGTACCGGAGGTGTGGACGTCGACAACGGTCTTACCGTCCTCAGTCCAGACCTTGTGTGGCTTGATACCAAAAGCTTCCCCGATGACCTTGAATGTTTCGTTGATTGTATCGTTAGAGGCCAATTCGGATTGACCGTTGGTGTAACCGTATTGTGTATCCACGGTTGTGACGGTTTCATCGGCAGGATCGGAGAGAATACCTGGAACAGGAGCTTGACAGATGATTCTCTGCCCGCAGTAATCGACAACGGAAGTGAGCAAACAGTGGACGTTTGGCAGGTCGTACTTGTTCATCAATCTGATGTTGGCGACATCCCTAGCGGCTGCAACTCTTGGGGCCTCTTCACCGGAATTGGCGTGAAGACCCAACGAGTCGATTGGTCTGCTATAGAAGATCCCGTTTCTGAGGAACATCCAGACGTCGCTAGGTTCATCGGGATTCAACGGCTCGATTTCGCCTCTTGCGACGGCAAGCGCGCCCTGGACAGCAGTGACGTTGAATTGGGATGACAATTGGACGTACAACTTTTCCTTGATCAATGGGTTCGTGGTATCAATTTGGGCATCCTTGATGGTTTGATATTCCTTGTTCCAATCCTTGTACAAGTCTGCGCCATCAAATCCCCCCTGCAAATATGAGAGTTGAGTTTGTGATAGGTCTGCGGTTGTTGCGTCCTTTGCGGTCACCAACCATGGGTTGGAGAGCAACCCTGTTTCTGGGTTGATGTACAATTCTGGGGCCACGTTTACTGTGACTTCTTCATTTGCCAGGAGCTGTTCTGCGAATTTTGGAGAGATCTTTGTCAACAAGTCCAAGAGGGAGAACGTCTTGGATCCACCCTTGACCGAGGTCTTCACAGATGGGTCGAACTTGTTTTCTGAGCAATTATTGACGTAGAAGCCGGTCACGTTCGCAGTGATGTTGAGAACCTCTCCTTCCAGTGTCTTCACCACCAAGTAGAAAAGATCTCCTGCAATTCTTCTGCTTGCCTTGACCGGATTCCATGAGGAGAGGTACAACGACTTTAATGCTGGCTTTAGGTACTCCTTCTTTTCAGCGGAGAAACCGACCGCAGGGGTTGTTCCCACGGCTAAGATGTCGTTGATCAAATCGGCAGCTTGTTTCCTCTCCTCCTCGGACAACTTTGGAGCTTCGGGGGCCTTTTTGGCCTCAGTATCCTCAGCGGCATCGGATTGCTCAGCCTTTTCGGATTGCTCTGGTTGTTCGGATTGCTCAGCCGGGTCTCTCTTGAGCTCTTCCAAGTGCAAATTGTCCCAGCTGGTGGCACCATGAGCCTCACCAACAATCTGGGCAATGCCTGCTCTGGATGTGTTCAAACCAGCAAGTCTTCTCACAATATTCACATGATTTCTAGATGTCGTCTCATTGTACGCAGAAAAGACCAAATCCATCGAAACCTTGTCATCCTGGGCAAGACTGTCCAAGGCATCCCCCAGTGACAACGTCACACCCGCGTGAGTCAAGTCAAACGATGTGAACGTCTGGGTAGTTGGAAACTCCTTCAAAGACTGTCTGATGTCGAAGACGGTGTCCGTTGAGCCTGCGGAAAACTCGACCGAGGTCTTCCCAGGAAGATTCAATTTCACAGCAACAACTGCCGGCTCCACAGCTTCGTTCTGATCCCTGGACATGGCAATTTAAGAGGTGAAGCAAGAAGAAAGAGCACATTGGACGTCGATGACTTTTTTTTGCGAGAGCCGGAGCCGGAGAGGGGGTGGTGATGTGGTAATGTGTGCTCAGCGCTGAGCAATTAGATGCTCATTTGATCATTTGATCATAGGGTAGTATGGAATTCGGGGTCTCAAAGCGGCTAATCCACTCTAAGTTGTTTATAAATATTTAAGTTGAGAAACATGGCACCCAAATACCCTATGGAACCACACATGACACCCACACTGAGGGCAATCATCATGGAGTAGCCTACATAGAGCACGACAGAGGTGAACCCACCAAGAGACCATTTGGACAGAATAAGCGCATGAAGGAAAATGTAAACGGAGACCCCTCCACCAATAAAGAAAGAACTCCATTGCCACTTGTAATTTTCCATACACAAGCGGTAATAAGTGAAGAGCAGAGTGACCAAACAGGAGGTGAAAACCATGAGAACAAGACAGAAGAAGAGGAATCCAAACATGTAATAGATCTTGTTGAACCAGATCGAGGTGTAGATGAAGTACATCTCGATTGAAATGGCACCGAAGGGGAAAATACCCCCCAGAAGAGCCAAGGCAGGAGTCTTTCTGAACCAGGTTTGAGGTGGAATCTGTCTTGGAATCTGGTTGACCTTGACTGGAACTTCCACTTGAGGTCTTCTCAACCCCATGAGGGACCCTAGACAGGACAGAGGCACCGAGAGAACAAACCAGATGATGACAATGGCAATCATTGTTCCGAGTGGAACCGCGCCGGAGGAATGGACAAAGATCAAGAAGAAGTTGAGAAGGATGAACCCCGAGAAAATGCCTCCCGGAACAAGCAGCGGGGTCAAGATCATATTGACCTTCCAGTCGACACCGTTGAAAAACTTGTAGATGTAAGCAGAAAAAAAGGACCCAACAAAGCCAAACATGGCATAGAGGACAAACATGATAGTGGATAGAGAGCCTCTGTTGGATGGGGAAAGCAAGCCAAAGAGAGCAAAAAAACAGGTGGTCAAGGCCATCAAAAAAAGCTGAACCCCAGAACCAACCAAGATAGACAAAAGCATTGGGTTCTCAGGGGCTCTGAACACATCCCCGTGGACCAACTTCCATCCCATTTCGTCCAAGAGATCGTCATCCAAGTTGACCTCGTTATATTTCTGAAGATCCTTGCGGACGTTAGAAACCAAGAGGTGGGTCATAATAAACGAGAGAATCAAGACCACAACACCAAAATTCACAAGCGCAAACCACTGGATCTTGGGGTCGTAGACGTGCAAGTATTTGTCCCATCTCGTGGCCCACACGGTGTCAGACGGAACCCAATACACGGAATAAGAAAACATCACCTCGGTATCTCCGGTCTCACTCAAGCTTAGAGGACCCAGATCCTCCGAGTAGCATTCTTCGGTGTTATCAGAGGCGTATTTGATCGACCTTGGCTCAACAACTGAACCAACAATTCTGTATTGACCGCTCGAGGTCAAGTGATACTCGACATAGATATCGACGTGGTTGTAAATGTAAGGTTTCTTGTCTGCATCCTCGTAACCGATGTTGAACCCCTGGGAATAAAAGATCTCCTCGGTTCTTCCATCCTCCAGGGGCATTGCAACAGGCAAACCGTCAATAAGCCAATTGTTCTGGAAGCCAGCAGCGATGTTCTTATTGAAGAAAACCGCATCTTCCCCTGAAATCGTGCTCTTGCACACCGATTGACACGTGGAATTCTGGTTCACATTCAATTGGTATGGGGAATTGAAGATTCTATCACCGGACAAAACAGCCCCCAGAGATTCCGATTGATGGACCATACCCTCAGCCGGTTGGCAGTAATGAAACCTTGGAAAATAGTAGTCATATGAGTACAAGTAGGTCTTAGCCTCCTCGTCCTCCTTTCTCATGGAGGGTGTGATGTGATTCACCAATAGGGGCACAGAATCGCCTTCTTTGTACGAATTTGGAGCCACTCCGGGTAAATAAAAGGCTGACGTCATTTGTGACATCAGCACGACAAACGGTAGCACAGAAACCATCGCTTTGTACCTCCAATCGAAGAGAATAAGAAAAGAAACTTGTATGATGAGGTTGTGAAAGCGATCATGTTTACGTAAATCATTCCGTTTAAAAAAAAATAAAAATAATAGCACCGACTGGTTTCGATCCAGTGACATCAGGGTTATGAGCCCTGCGCGCTTCCACTGCGCCACGGTGCTTTTGTTGTGGAAAAAAAGGAAAAGACGCCCTAGAGAGAAAGATTCGATAAAATCATTGCTACCGTTTACTCAAATATTGATAAATACACCAAAATAATTAGTACTTTTGATGCATAGAAACTTAAAACGATCAAAATAAGTTGCTCCTTTACAATCCTACTTCAAAAAATTCTACATAGAGTTATTGGGTGCTACAATCCTACGTCAATAAATCAAACTTGATTTATACTGTTAGACACTCGCAAACTCACTTCGTTCGTTTGCTCATTTGTTTGCTCGTTCGCTTTCTTGTTCACACTTTATAAACTCACTCTCCCAATATCAATAAATTATTAACACACTCTCCAATATTAACTCCTTGGCCACCCTGGCTACAAGAGATGATCACATCTCTGATAATCTCATCGTCAATATTAGAAAACATGCCCTTCAAATTCTCCAACGCAGCCTCCTGTTCCTTTTGAATCCTCTCATCCCTATTATGCTCCTCCATTGATAATTGCTTAATTCTCTCCAATTCACTCTCTTGCTCGGTTGATGAAGTTTCGCTCGACACACTACCATCTATCGTATCCCAGATCGTAGTTATTGTGTTAGAAAGGGACTGCTTCATTATCTCGGCAGACTTGGTCAATATTTCTCCTGGTGAAGATTCCTCCGACTTCTTGTGTTGTAATTCCCTCAATCTCCTCTTGGCATCTTCGATCTTTGTATTGAATTCCTCATCCGTAATGGTTAATTGCTCCTTATTGAGATCAAGGATGAAATTACATGCAATTTGCAACGTGCTCACATAATACGACGTTTCACCCACTAAAAACTCCTCTCCTCTGAATCTCTCAATATATTGTAGATTGGAATAAAGGTTCCTCACCTTGGCCCTAAGCAAGACATAGATCAACAGGGGTACAAAGGAATCCGCGTTCTCCTCTCCCTTCTGTTTCCTAATCAGACCAAAAATCACCTTTGATGAGTTCAATATACAAATGATCTTATCTCTTGGAGATTTGAACTCATTAATTTTTTGAATCTCCTGTGTGGCCAGTTTCATGAACGAATCATCGATGTGAGCACCCAAATCAACGTCCAAATGGTGCAATTCCACCCAATCATATAGATGCAATTGGACCAGATATTTTCTATCATGGGTCCTATCTTGTTTGTGGGAATCTGTCAACTTCAAGAACGACATCGCTGGACTGAAAACGTCTTGGTAAACTCTTGTCATGATCAACTTTTCCAGTCCCTCTTTGCAATTGTCTATTTTAATCTCGTCGGTTCCCATGTCGTCGAATGGGGGATGCTCCACCAACTTGTTGAATAGAAAGATCTTAAAATCGCAAATCAACTTGATCTGTTCTTCAACACTCCAGGTGCGTCTAGAAAATTGACTTAGAAACGATCTCAAGTACTTATGAACCGGGGTACACTGCTCTGACTTGAAATCCTTCAAAAACTTCTGAAAGTCGAATGATTTCTGCTTTTTCATATTAGGAGAGGGGTTTGGTATATCCTTCAATGAGTTAGTTCTATGGCGTTGAATAAGAGTTAGTGGTTCATTTTCCGTCGTATTTTGCACCATAGGCGGCGGCAAAACACTCAATCTTCTCACTTCATTAGCAACCTCTTCTTCAATTTCATCATCTTGGGGGGCCACCACCTTGGGGTCAATCTGTGGTTCTGTGGTTTGTGATTGCAACATTTGCTTCTTTTCGTCCTCTACTTCGTCACCCTCTTCCTCTTCCTCACTACTGCTGTCTTCATTCAGCAATTGGCCTCTTCCCATGGTAGTTCTTGTTTTAATATCTTCACTCACAACCTCACGATCATTCACTTCCTTCAGAATTGCCTCCAGGCTCTTACCCTCATTCGTATCACTGACCTCTTCATCCCTCTGCTTGTATCCAGCCGGGGTGTCGTCCACCGCCGGTTGGTTGCTCTCTTCAGACAACTCATCTACTTTCCCTGTTTTTGGGCTTCCGCTTTGCGTTGAAACGCCCAAAACTTGGGAAACACCCACCGTGGGCTCGTTGTGCGAGAATGTCGGTAAAACAAGTCCATCGGACTTCCCTAATGCGCCATTCAGCGTCATTTTTACTCGTTTAGATGAGAAGATTGGGGTTGGCAATTCACTGATAGCATTTTTTTTACGTTCCAATGCTCTCCTTCTGTGTATGTATTATACAACGTAAAGGAGCTATTTAACGTGTTTAAAACTGGGTATTAATAAGAGAAAAAGTATGCTATTGCTACATTTAAAAAATCAAAATTTGGCTGCAGGTATTGAACCTGTAAGGGGAGGAAGAGAGATATGAAACAAGCGGTGAAATAGTGAAAAGGCACCTTTGAGAGAGCTTCCTGTAGGAGAACGGTGTCCTAAGTTTTACCAAAATAAGAATTCGTGATAGTCAATAGTATGTAGTAATCAAACCGAGGTACGATACTGTTTTTGAAACCACAAGGATCAATTTAAACAATTATCACTGTTGCTGAGCATAACTATGCTCAGCAACATGTTTTAGTCTTTCAGGCAGATTGAGCATGATGAACAAAGATATGAGTAATAATAGATAGATAAAGGCATTCAGAATTTACCAAGATCCAATATTCATCCATTATGACACTTGTGAACAAGCACCGAGTTTATATGCTCAGCATTACAACTTTTCTTTTCCTTAGACCTCCATCTTCAATCCACGCCGCACCATTCTTTTCTATTTCTCCTAGAAATATGATTAAATATGCCATCAATTAGAAGAATGTCTGAAATCATTCCCCCTCTTTTTTTAAAACAAACAACCCAAATAACGACTCTTTGATACAATATTTTATTCTGCGTTTATTGGTTTCACCTTTTAAAATATATTGTGTTTACTAGTCACTGGAGCCTTTTTGTAAGAAAATCTGTATCTTCCCTTCTTACTGTTTCAAATCACCTTTTTTAAGACTAGTAATATGTCGTGTCACGCTAGTATAATGAGCTTTATGATGCTCAGCATAACCAACTCTATTCCCTTCTCTTTATTATATTATCACCCTTCATAATACTTGTTCATATTTTAAATATTTTTAATAAAAGAAAAGAAAAAGCCTATTCCAATGCATACTGAACCTGCTCACTTCAGACCTTTTTGAACAACTTCCATCCCCCACCGACTCTATATCTGGAGACCACAAAAGCTAGAACAGCAACACATGTAGCACACCCACTGGAAAGAACCATCGCATCATACCCCATTGAAGTTTCAGTCAACCCCATACCAATAGGCAATGAGACTAAACTGACAAATGAGACAAAGAAGTAAACGGTACCAAACCTCTTACCATAATCCTCCGGTTTCGAAATTGCTCCCGTACATAATGGAGTGATTGCCAATGTTCCAGCCATAGCAAACCCAAAAATAACACAGAAAGTGAGTAATCCACCCCAGAGATGACCAAAAGGTAACCAAATGATGAAGATGGACAACGTCATGATGGAGGACATGATAACACCCATATTGAAAGGACCGTATATGTCTGAAAGTAAGGTTGGCAAAATTCTACCAACAACACCACTGGCATTGGTGACAGTTAACGCAATAAGAGATTGACTGTCTGTGAATCCCTTGTTGACGGCATAACTGGGGATATATGTGGTGACCAAGATAAGTGAAAATTCAGCCATGCACACTGAAACACTCACCCAAAGTAAGGTCACGTCTTTCATGACGGAAGTGTCAACCATGTCTCTAACTCTCTTGATAACACTGTCATTTCCCGAAGATTCCTTTTCACCATCATTGGCCAACCTCAAGGCCTGAATCTCTTCATGTCTGTCGTTCATCAAAATGTAGGAAATGGCCAAGACGCCCATAAAAATGAATCCCAAGATTCTCATTGTCCATGGGAAACCAACCTTTTCATAGAGGGACCTACAAACCAAGGGCCATAAAATACCCCCAAGAGAAGCTCCAGGCATGAGAAAGGACGTCGCCATTCCTCTACGCACGTTGAAGAAGTGTCCTGCGGCAGTGATCAATGGTGTTGATAACAATGCACATCCTACACCACAGCAAAGACTGAAGGCCAGAAAGAATTGGTAAAGCTCGGTGCAGGACCCTGTTGCAATCATCCCACCGCACGTTAAAATGGATCCAATAAGACACAATCCTTCGTAGCCGTAGATGTCGAATAGAACTCCAGACACCATCATGATGCCCAACATGATGAAGACAAAGACAGAAAAGATCATTGAAATGGAGACTCTGTTCACGTTCAATAGAATGTGTTGAGCAACATATGATTCCACTGCACCCATCGTGTTCATTAATCCGTACGCGACCAATAACCCAATAAATCCACCTATAACTGTTGACCAACCTTCAACTCCACCCTCTGGATAATCCAAGGTCATCACGTTTTTTTCAAGAGAAAGCTCCTCCAAATGGACCGATTCATTAGAGAAGATCCTTTCCAACCTGTCGTCTGTGTCTTCTGTCACCATTCCAGGAAGCGGGGTTTTGATAAAGAAAAAGAATCATTTGAAAAGATGACTAATAACGGGTTTTGGTGGCTCAAAGTGAGAGTTGGGTAAGAGGTTGATAACGACCTTGGTGGCATATTAAGGGTGACACTACCACCATTTGTGCTCCTTTTTTAATTGGAACTCGTTTGAGTGGTGTTAAATTTATGACTAGATATAGGTGTTGAAGTGGTACTAAAAATGAGAGGCTTTCATTTGGAATTAAGACTAAGTATTAGAGGAAAGGGATATATATATATATATATATATATATTATTAGGCATATTTAAATACCGTGTTCCACTACTTTTTAAGTTGGATTTAATCAAGGTTTCAAATGCTGAGCAATTATATGGTATGCTCAGCTACGTATTTGTTGGCATCGCATGATTTCCGGTAACAAAAGGGACAATAAAGTTCAATAAATGGAGGGACAACCATTTCATTATATAGAACAAGAATTTCATTTTTGACATTACTAAAATTGATTCCGTTTTTTTGTGTTCAGCTTTATCCTGAGATCATTGACATTGTCTATTATTTTGGGTTCTATTTTATCATCTTCTTTATGTCTTTGTAGATTGTAGCGGGCAAAAGCTTCTTACCTCACTTGCAAAAGTTACTTAATATCGTTAACGTGAAGGCTAATGTGGCTAGATCCCGCTCAGCATCGTCACATCTTAGGAATAAATTTGGGTTAAAGGTTGCACTAAATGTTAGGTCACTAAATGATATTAATTTTATTTAGGAACTCAAGTGTGAAAAGAGAGATTGATATGATCATTTTTTGACAGGGAGGATTTGGACTCCCCTTTTATAGGGTGTTGTTTTTACGTCATTCCGGAATGACCTAAAAAAGGTATTTAATGAGACGGTTGTATTACCATCCTTTATATAGAAAGATGGGGTGTGGTTCATTTTTACACCCCCATGGACTGTAGTCTTTGAGATTCTTAGAATGGTCAACCGCGTTCACAAGGTTCTTACCGTTACTATTAATTAGTTTTATATGATATTAGTACCATAATTGATGTTCTTACAACTTTAGATAAGGAACACTATTTTATTCCCGCCTAATACTGAGCTTTAGGTTTTGGGTTGACCAATTCGGTAACTGCTCAGCAGTTATTCTCCTTGAAATAGTTAGTGATGATCTCGTAAGACCCCCACCAAACAATGAA
>JAJMCD010000027.1:0-144598 GCA_030584985.1 Saturnispora galanensis | reverse complement strand
GATCAGTTGGCCAGAGTTAACGAGCAACTCATCGCCAAAATCATGGAGACTCAAGAGGAGAAAGGTGAATTGGAATTTCAACTTGAATCTCGGTTGAAGGATTGGAACAAACGGAGAATAGAATATTTCGTAGCATCAGTTGGGGACGAGCGCAACAGAATTGAACAGAGGATAAGAATGCAGGACAAAAATGGGGAAATCAGGGCGATGACGGGAGACACAATGCGGGGAGGTTATAGATCTATTATCAACGGGGTCATTGTTCAGGGGATTAATCTAGGTTTCGAGTTCAATTGGGTGTAATCGGGCAAAGGGGGGATCAAACAAGGGAGAATGATAGAAGCCATTCGACCTTCACAGGATTGAGGCAAAGGACATGTATTGGAAGGATATTGATAACCCAGATCAATTTGGAGGTCGCCATCACTTGGAGGTCCGTCATTCAGTTTAAATCGAGGTAGGATCATTCATCAAGGTTTAAGGTGACTGCTGCTCGCTTTTAAAGAGTACATGTCAGCAATTTTTTTGAATGATAATCCTATCAGAGTTTTGAATTGGTGTTGGTCTCTGGGATGTCCAGCATTGGAAACAAGCTTATAAACAGTCAGCTTATCTAGCGGTTGTATTCGTGTTTCCAATAATGGGTTATCCCCCAGTGATTGGTGACCATAGTGATTATTCAATATCTGACTGATGTCGTGTCCTGAGTCGAAGTCTTGGGGGTTCGAACCTGGTTTTATTGATTTCTTCTACGTTTAGTTTTCTCTCGTTTTTGATTCGTCGGTTGGACTTGAGGCCTACTGTCCTCTGGATGATGTTGAAATACTAGTTGACGTGATCTATTTACCCTTCTGTGTGGTGTCGATGGTTGGAGACCCTGGTTTCCTTATGGATATTATTTCTTCTGTTTGGTTTCTCGTTTCTTAACTGGATTTATTCTGTTTTGTTCCTATCATGATTTTCAGGTCTTGTCTTTATTTCATTCTCGTTAGATCCTTTCGATGCTCATTGGTACGTTACAGCTGGTACTGTTGGTATTAAAATGAGGTTTATTCGATTTTATTGGTTGTCAATCCTTGTGTGGTGAATGTATTATTATGGCGGCAATTGCTTATAAAATTTACAATTTAAAACTTGGTGTTTGTTATTTGAAATAAGCTATGACTTCGAAAGGTAAAGGGACTTCCTTCATAAAAATTAGTATAAATTTGGTTCAATTCATACTCAAATACCTACAATCATCAAAATTAAAAGTGACACAGTTTCTACAGAAACGACATTGATCTTAAATTCGCATAAATCACCAGTATAATATTACATATTAATTCCTGGTGCAAATAATCCAAATATCTTGAGCAAAATGGAGCTTCTAATATTAGATACATTAGTTCTCATTAGCAAAATAGTAAAATAAATTCAATCTAAATAGAAAAGTTGGATATAGTACATCTTATTGTGCTTATCAAAATAATCCCATATTGAATCCTTCGATAGATCAATTGTATTTCCTGGAATTTTGAAACTAATATTCTCATATGGTTCTGAACTAATCACTAAGTATTGATAATTAGTGTCGGGTTCCTCCACTTTTTGCTCGAAGCATGACATCAATCTATACATAGGAGTCACTCCTAATTTTAATCTCGAGAGGTCCAACTCAAACCTTAATCCTTTATGGTTTGTTCTGGGGTCTCTTATCTTGACCACCTTGTACTCAGGCTGTCCAATGGACTCCCAATGTCTCTTTTCCACCACTTGATCCAACGATTCATTATTAGCCTTGTTCAATCGTTGTTTCTTCCTTTCCTCTATTTCGGCTCTTCTCATCAAATTCACAATATGCCTCCTGCCGTTTCTGTGTGTTAAGTACGATGTCTCATTCATATGGGTCGTCAGACATAACTTACACTCCAGTATCCCTAAATGATTTTTGAATATGTAAGGATCTGATTCAATGTTGGTATTCGATAACAAGAGCGACTTGACTCGCTCCTGTCTGTATTGGCTTGTTTCTGCATCTCCTGCAATTCCACCTGCACCTTTCTTCGACCCTACCCTGTTTTGATAATCCATTTTAATAAAAAAAAGAAGGAATCAGGATGCTAATTGAATAAAATAAAGGGCTGCAATAAAAATTAAAAATGAAGGAAGCGGGGTTCGAACCCGCGCGGGTGAAAACCCAGTAGATCTTAAGTCTACCGCCTTAGACCACTCGGCCATCCCTCCAACTAGACACAAAAAAAAATATAGTAAAATCCATAAAGATTAAAAATAAAATCACAGATATCTATTTTCAGAGATAAATACACCAGATTCCGGTTAAAGATATTGTTTACATTTAATACACCTTTTTATCCTCTTTCAATGGAAAACGAAGAATTAAATCCCGATGAAGGCGCCATCAGATACGCCGCATACGCCAATCGTATTAGAACTATTATGGCTGCAACCCATCGTTACGTTGCTTATACCTCAGACATTGGAGAAAGCTTTAGACCCGTCTCTCACCCCAACTTGGTGACTGCTTGTTACGGTGTTTCATGGGCGTACATCCTTGGTGATGTAGCATACGATTCGTGGAAGTGTAAAATGAAACAGGATGGCACTTGGACCCCGGGGTTAAAACCTTGGGATGCTGTTCCGGAGGTTAACTTGATTGATAGTGCCAACTACTCCGAGAGTCATTTGGACTGGAAATTGTCCGGTCTTAAGAGAGCAATTTTCCAATCGGTTGCTTCAATGGGGTTACCAGCATTTACAATTCATACGGTGGTTAGATACATGGGTAAATATGTTCAAAAGTCCGGTATGAAGGGGAGATTCGCTACCATTTTACCCGTGGCGACAGGCCTGGCTGTGGTTCCTGCCTTACCATACCTGTTTGATGAACCGGTTGAGCATGCTCTTGATTATTCATTTGATCAATTGATTCCTAGAGCTAAAAGTGTCTGATAATATACACATTATTTTATAACAATTTCTTAATTTCTGTCACCCTCTTACTCATCTCATCCACGTAAACGTTGAGTTGGGTGTTCAATTTTTCAATCGTCAGTACCGCTTCTCTGCACTCATTCCCCCAAGTTCTATTCAAATCTTGGGCCTGCTTTTGTAAATTTAATATCTGGACTTCCTTCTCCATTCGATCCACTTCATTTGCATTTCTCTTCGACTTTACTTCGTTGAGTTCTTGTATTTGCTGGGTAATTTTTCTCTCAAATGCATCCATCTTTTCTTTATAAACAGCCTGGAATTTGGCAAGTCGATCTTCGTGGTATTTCAATTCATTGACACTTTGGGTAATTTTTCGGCTTTGAAGATTCACTTGGTCTTGATTCTCACTAATATCATTTTTCATTATTTTCTTTCTCTCATCGAATCCACTGTGCCTGTTTGCCCCATCGAATAGTTCTTGTAATGATTTTTTCAAACTTATCATATCCTGGATGACCAATTGAAAGGATTGGTCCACTATAGGTAAAGCTACCGATGTCTTATCTAAATCAGAGAGAATTGCATTTTCCCTGCCTTTTGATTCCTTCATTTTATTGATCAATTCCTTGATTGATTCTGGTGATTCCCTAATGTAAGGTCTAATTTGTTCCAACTGTTTCTCAGTCTCAATATACAAGGCACTCTGGTTCTCCAACTCCTTCACCAATGACAACTTTTTATTCCGATAAGCTTCATGATCAGCAGCGATTTCCTCCTGAGCATTCTTCAATGAGATCAATTTCGATTCTAAATCTTTATTTTTCATGTTGATTTCACCAAGATTGGCCCCTTGTTTTTCTATCTGAATGTTCATTGTATCTATTTGTAACCGATAGTCCTTATGCATTACCTTCAGTTTTTTATATTCATTAGACAACTCATTATCAGCATCCACCATATCCTCACAATCTGCCATTCTCTGTTCTCTAAACCGCGCAAAATTGACGAGAGTACTTAAGATGATCCTCACCCTCGATGGATCTGGTTTCGTCAGGTCCCTAATACTGAAATCATCAACACCACAACCGCATAAAAATTTGTACATTATACGCTGACATAGAACAATATTCAAAGTAGGCTTAACCTCGCTGTGGTCCCCATCATACCCTTGCACTTTCCTTCTTATAGCATAGGGTGAAATATAGAGAAACTTATCCATAATTTGTTCTACTAGGGAATGCATAAATGTTGAATTTGGCCTAAGGATGTCCCCTTCCGTCAAATCAAATTGCATGGTCCTAAAAAGCTCAACCAACTCACCAACATCCAGCACCGGAAACTTATACTTGCTCCGCATGTTCGTATTTCGGTATAATTCACTCGGCCTCACCATTATATGTATAAGTAACAAAAACAAACAAACAAATATTTTACCTCTGAAGTGACGCGTAATGTCTTCACTAAATCATGAGAGGATTCCTGAAATATACGGTGTGTACCTTCTCCAATCCACCGTGAAAAAGGGCCGGTTTTACATTGGATCAACACCACATCCATTGCGTCGCCTTCGACAGCACAACGGTGTTTTGGCAAGAGGAGGAGCTTTTAGAACCAAATCATTCAGACCCTGGAAGATGGTTTTATTCATCCACGGGTTTCCCAGCAAAGTGGCGGCCCTGCAGTTTGAGTATGCATGGCAGCATCATACCACAACGCGGTACCTTAAGTTAGGGGTCAATCAACAGAAAGGGGGACCCAGTGCCGGTGGTAGATCAATAAAGAACAAACTAATCAATTGCGTAAATTTAATGAAATGTAATGGGTTTAACCGAATAGGGTTGAAATGTTCAGTATTTGATAAGGATATTCGCACAATTTGGAAATCAGTTATACCCCCAGGAGATGTCCAAATGGACCTTCAAAGCATGGAATTGGACGATGCGAATTATGATCAGCTACAAACATTTATGAAATCAGAAATTGACAATCAACTGGAATACATGAAGCATTCATTGGATACTTATAACAATGATTCTAACAGGTTTTGTAAACTGTGCAAAAACGGAACGAATGAAAAGAGTATCTTACTAGGCTTTTGTAAATCATGCTCAGCAATATACCATTTGAGTTGCTGGTATGATAAGATGGTAGAAAGAGAGAAGGATAACGAAATGCCGAATGTCATTCCTATAAATGGCCCTTGCATAACGTGCAATGAAATAAATTACTGGAATTACATCGTAAGGAATTCGTTGGCAATACGAAATAAAATAAATAGATGACCTTAAGTTCTCTTTTTGGCTTTAGTAGAGTTCTTCTTTGAAGAGCTGGATTTCGCCTTGGCAGTCTTCCCAGATTGCTTTCTAGTATTGACCTCCTTAGAGGGGGCGATATCAGAAGAGGTACCAAAGGCGCTGCCTAAAACGGTGGTTATTATGGACCAGAGAGCCATAATTGACCCCAAAGATCCCAAAACAATGGAAGAGAACCAGACTGCCTCGCCAGGTCTTTGCAAAAATGTCTCAATAGGACTGTCAACAACATCACTAACGTACATTTGCAGTTCCACAATAAAGTCATAAACTGCTAGGAGGATGACCGCCTTAATTTTAGTATAGATTTCAAAGTATGAAGATTGTGACAAGGTGGCAAGGTTCAAATCGTCCAATTGAGCCTGTTTGTTAGCCTTGGCCATTTCTTGTTCATACTTTTCCTTAGCTTCTTCAACCATAGCATCATAGACAATATGCTCAGCAGCAGACTTGGGAATAAAAGTGTAATTTCCGAAGTCTTCAGCTTCATCAAGGTAATGTCCCAAATAAATGTTATCAAACATTATCCCCTTAGTCATGGTCCAAAGGTCAAACCCAATACCAGCTATATTTGCCAATTCCAATTTTCTTTCACCTTTCGGAACATAGTCTGGATTTGGAATCATTCTTGGTTGCCATTCCCCCCTATATTGAGGGTTTGGGATTTTAGGATGGATCCACTTCCCCACATAATTAGGGTTCTTAATTAGTGGGTGGATCCATTCTCCACAACCGTGTTTCAAACATTCCGGGTTATCAATCAATGGGACCTTCCATTCACCATCTTCTTCGTCATCCCAGTCAGTTGGTTTAGCGGCTGATGGATCAGGGATTTGTTCTGGCATGTCCACTTTCCAGTCAGCTGGAATTTCAGCGGATGGATCCTTGATAAGATATGGTGCTGATTCATCCCAATCTTCGGGTTGAGAAGCATTAGGATCCTCAATGTATTCAGCATCAATCCAATCATCAGGTTTGACATCATTTGGATCCTCGATGGTCTCGGAAAGAACATCACCCTCCTTGACGAAATCAAAATCCGTTGGATCAAAAACGTTACCAGCACGAGCAACATCCCCATTGATTCTCACTTCAAAAAATCCATCTGGTTTTATCACTAGAGTGTACAAAGTAGACAAAATTCTCTCGGTTCTAGCCATTGGAGGGTTCTTCAAATGATGTTCAACATCATTTTCATCCTTGATGATCACGTGAACTTTGTTATTCTCCCCACACTTATCAGGGCCAAACATGATAACGTAAGGAGTTTCATTAGAAAACTCGTCTGCTGATTCAATACCTGCGACTTTCACACCGTTGGATTGGTCCTCATCTGCCAATAATAATTTGAGGTACGCACCACCACATTCCAAGCCTTGTTGTAATTTGACCTCATATTGCAAAACCAAACCATCTTGTTCATCTAATGTTTTGAATAAACGTGGTAACACGGAGGACATTCCATGTAAACGGGCCTCATGACGAGCAATCAAACCTCTATCGTTTTTCATGATTGGAATATCTGGTGGTCCCATTGACCACTGTCCCTTATATTTTAAGGTTCCATCGTCATCCTTTACCTTAGAATGTCTCCAGAATGTGAACCAATTAGTCATTGGATTCTCATCGTCAAAATACCCTGAGAATTGTTCCATATATGTTGATTTCTTGAGGATCTTTCTGTATGGTTCATAATCCACCGGTTCAGGCAACTTAGCCATCACCATTGTGGCTAATACACCTGTCAAAACAACAGCAGCACTAAACCTCATAAATATACAATGGGAAGAAGAAAGATGACCGGGGTCGACAATTTTGAACCGCTGTTGATAATATGGGCGCAGTTACGTAATAATATTATATAAGGAAAGAGAATTGAATAATTATTTGTAGATCTGGGAATGAACCGACTGTAATGTGGAGGCAAACCTTTGTGCAGCAAGAGATGTATCGTCAGCATCCGCATAAGAATAAGTAGCTCTAAAGGCACCAATTGGTAAATCCTTATCGACCAAGAACCAGTGACCCTTTGTTAGAGCGACCTTATTTTTCATTGCCTCAGCAAAGATGAAATCTTCGAGATATTCGAACCATTGAGCGTCAGTCTTGGAGATATCGGTCTTTGGCCAGGCATCCTTCTTTAGTTGGAACCAGATGAACATACCGAAATTTGGTCTGTTGAATTCCACCAGATCAGTAGGAATGTATGCGTCGAATTGTTTTAACATGTGGTCTCTTCTCTCTCTGTACATTCCTTGTAAATGAGAGAGCCATTTCTCAAAGCCTTCTTCCTTCCATTCGTTGAAAATCATTGTTAGGATTAGTTGGGAAGGAGCTGCAGCGGAATGGATTGATAGCTCATTGTACATGACTAACTTTTGGTGAAAAACCTTGTTACATGTCACGATCGAGACTCTCATCCCTGGCATGAGCATTTTGGAAAAGGAATCGATTCTGATCACACGACCGTCGGTGTCATACTTGAGTAAGGATGGTGGGGATTTGGCGTCCAATTGGAGATGGTAGTATGGATCATCTTCGACAATGATGATATCGTGCTTTCTACACACCTCCATCAGCTCCTTTCTGACAGAATCGGTCATCGTGATACCGGTTGGATTATGACCTGTTGGCATTGTGTAGAACATTTTTGGTTTCTTGAACTCTTTGGTCTTATCATCATGGTACCAATTGGACAGCAGATCATCCATGTGTTTGGTATCAACACCATTCTCTGTCATGTGGACACCAAAAACCTTAGCTCTTAATGGTTTACACGTCTCCAAAAAGC
Organism: Saturnispora galanensis; assembly: GCA_030584985.1. Classification (NCBI taxonomy): domain Eukaryota; kingdom Fungi; phylum Ascomycota; class Pichiomycetes; order Pichiales; family Pichiaceae; genus Saturnispora; species Saturnispora galanensis. The sequence goes on along the minus strand of JAJMCD010000027.1, from coordinate 136,561 downwards.
AGGAGTAAGTGAAATCTTCTGCGAGAACAGTATCCTCGTTTGGATCCATGATCACTCTGAAAATTGCATCCAAAGATTGGGTACCACCTGCTTGGATCACACAATCCCACTCTTCATACTTTGGCTTATGAAGCTTGGTAATATGGGCCTTCACCCATGGTCTGAAAGCGGAAATACCATGTTGGGAGATGTATTGGGAGATCTCTTTGATATTAGCTGGTGCCTCACCGTCGATGTGATCTTGAGATGCGGTCTGTAGAGTTGTGAATTCCACTGCCGGTGATTCAAACGTCACCGAAAGAGCCTTCAACGGAAAACACTTTGGGTTTGGAACCCCGATCGTCAACGAGATACACTCCGGGTCGAATGGCATCTTCATCACTGATGGTAATCTCAAGCGGGCCTCAGATGAGAGGTACTTTTCCCAAGTGTCTGTATCGATCACTGTCATTCTAAGTTAAAAATGAACAGGGTGTTCCAAAAGAGGGGTAACACAGGCGGAAATCCATACCTTTTTAAATTAAAAATCCGGTTACTCATCATCGTTATTTTTTTTTTTGTATCGGCTTCTCCTAATCGGAGCAAATTTGTATGGCATTACAATGAAATGCAATTACGTAATGACCGACTCATATGACCTATTTGAACACCTCCACCCTGCTCAAGTTGGATGATAACCCCTATTGCAGTTAGAACATCTACAAAATCCAATTCGGATCTATACCACCTAATTTATTAACCGCCCTTAACCGGCGGGTCGGCTATCTGGATTTTGAGGCTTCCACTAACGTTTATAATTCGCCGTTTCTTAACGTTAGTGGAACTTTCTGAGATATCGCGAGAAAAAGAAAGTTCGGCACGACGAAAAACACCCTAGCGCGAAGGTGCCTTTCAAGATGGTTGATGGAATAATATATCATTGAATTAAAGAGTGTATATGATTTACTTAAAATATTTAGACTCTTTAAAAGATTTTCTTTGATATGATACCGATATCGAAAAAATGTGTCAGTGTCACGTGATCCAGCTGATCTTGATTTGGGTATTGATTCGACAACACTCGATAAAAAAATTGTCTAGCACATCCTCCTTCATTCTATTGAATTGGCCACCGGTATGGACAGTCAAGACTCATTTGATCCCCATTCTGCACCAACTTTTAACTCCCCTTTTGGAGGGAAACAAGAGGGGGGAAAACCTCAACAACAGCAACCAGCTTGGGCAGGGTTTGCCACAAACTTATCAAAGACGCCATTGAATCTATCTTCACACCGTCGTACCTCCGTTTCAGCAGAGGCAATCAATCCACACACATTTAATGATAATTGGAAGCCCCCAGTCCATCAATTGTCCCCATCTCAATTACAGAGATTAAACCAGAGTGTTGTCAAAAACTTCCTCTTCCAACAATTAGATGAAGAATCACTTAAGACCATTATCTTTGCATTAGAAGAAAAACACGTTTCTAAAGGAACAGAAGTCATCAAGCAAGGTGACGAAGGTGACTTCTTTTACGTCGTTGAAAGAGGTACGGTTGATTATCTGGTGAACGGTGAAAAGGTGAATACGTCATCCGATGGGTCATCTTTTGGTGAGTTGGCTTTAATGTACAATTCCCCAAGAGCAGCCACAGTTGTTACTACCACAGACTGCATCCTGTGGGCCTTAGATAGGCTCACCTTTAGAAGAATTTTGTTAGAAGGTACCTCGAAAAAGAGAGCAATGTACGAAAACTTCCTCAAGGAGGTTCCTGTTTTACAATCTCTTTCTTCTTATGAGAGATCCAAGTTGGCAGATGCTCTCAGTTCGGAATTGTACAAGGATGGCGAAAACGTCGTCACCGAAGGCGAAGCAGGTGAAAATTTCTACTTCATTGAAGATGGTGAGGCCTCTGTTTTAAAACATGGCGAAGGTGAAGTCACCACCTTGAAGAAGGGTGACTATTTTGGGGAATTGGCCTTACTTTATGATTCACCAAGAAAAGCCACAGTTAAGGCCAAGGGTAATTTGAAGGTTGTTTGTTTGAACAAGAATGGGTTTCAGAGGCTATTAGGACCTGCGGTTGATGTGTTAAAATTGCATGATCCAACCAAGAATTGAGATGTTATTTATTTGTATTTGTCCATTTCTCAATACATGTATTGCTTTAAAGGAGTATTTTTTTATTATCAGAACAATAGATAGTAACCAATTAAATAGGTGGTTTGTCATTCAAGCGGTGTAGAAATCCCTTGTCAAAATCATCCATGTGATACTAACAGTGGAGACAATTAATGGACCGAACAAACCCTTATCGAATTTACATCCGCCAAAATATAACCATTCTGAACCAAAATGCCAAAATGCCACAAGATAGGATGCAATACACAAATCAAAGACTCCAACGTTTTGAATGTTGTAGGCAGCATAGAATCTGATAATCGAGGAGATCAATGTCCAGGTACCAAAAGTTCTACAGGATAACTTTGTAACTTCTTGGGGTTGACCAGAGTAAACTCTCTTTGTAAGAGATGGATCCTTGTACGTTTGCACAGTGTTAAAGATAGCAACAGCAGAAATAAACAGTAACCAATGTGGTAAAAATCCCGGTGCTTGTGGTAAAATTGAAATCATTAGCCGTCGTTTACGAAGAACAAAGTGTTGAAAAAGTTCCCATTCCGGGGTAATAACGTGAGATTTCATACACACACATCATCAATTCTTCGAATCCTTCAAAACTGAGATCAATATGTTTGTGAGATTGAACCATTACGCTTGTAATATCGAAAGTAATTCTAATAACTCGTTTAAATAAGAAAACACAATAGACACTCCATTCATCTATAATCCCTCCATTTTGTCCACAACCATTTCTCTCATTTCCCTCTGCCTTTTTCTCTCCTCAACGTTCCCCAAGCCTCTTAAATCACTCACAACGTCCCTTGTTTTACCGAAATAAACTTCTTGGAGCATATTTCTCATTTGGATTTCCACATCCTCCACCAAGGATCCAATATTGGCCATGTGTGCCATGGAATCGGTATAGCCCACCTTCTTAACCACTTGCTTCATCAAATTTCCCGAGAGATTGGTATCCTTCAAGTCATTCGATAAATCCAAAATGATTGTACTTGTCAACTTGTATTCTGCCTCCTTACCACCTAAAACGTTAATTTCAAAGACATGAATGGCGTCCCATGTTGTTCCATCATCCACCTTCTTTTTAATCAAGACCACACCATCAAATGGTATATCACCAGATTGGTCAGCATCAGAATCCTGATCCCAAAGATAGACACTGGAAATACCCCCTTCGTAGTATAAATCTCTGTAGATGTTGAATGCCTTATTGGCCCATTGTTCCACTTGTGCCAAATGGGGACTTGGGAACGGTGCTTCCTCATCGTTCTCAGGATAGTATTTATTTGTATATGGAGATCTGTAGTTGTCAGCATCTCTGTTATAATCACAGCCTAAGAAATCCTTACCCAACGTTGGATCTCCGATGAGAGTTAAGGGCGTGTCCACTGAAGAAAGTAAATCACCGGCTAATTCTGGCTGCAACTTGCAAACAGCCTCCAAATTAGATTTGATGGAGGTGGGGGAGAGTCGGCGCAATAAATCCAATGCACTGTCGTAAACCTGGTCGGACTGTTAATGGCTCTTGTTAGTATCAATTCCGGCATACAACTGCGCTCAATTGTAAGCGCTCACAAATTTGGCATACCATTTCACTTGCACTTTAAGGATAAAGTGGTGAGTGGAACTGAAGAACAATACGCTCAGCAAACTAACAATTTGTGCATTACCTACATAGTAAAAAAGATCATTCCCTCCCAAGGGCAGCATCCTTCCTCACCACATCAAAATATGGATGATCCATTGCTTCCCTAGCGGTTAACCTCTCCATATGGTCATACCGTAAAACTTTATCGATCAAATCGACAAATTCCTCACTGACCAAATGTTCGTTGTTCTTATTCACGAACCTCATCCACGGTCTTCTAGGATAATGTCCCAATCCCTCATACTCTGCACCCAATTCAATATCATACTTCTTCAAATACTTGTATAAGCTATCGGTACCCAAAACCCTAGCTATCTGGACTAACTGATCGGTGTTACTCCTTCCATGAAAGAAAGGTTCCTTCTTAAAGACAATCGATGCAATTGTGGCACCAAATGACCATGAATCTAAGGAATAATCATAGTAGCGATAATCCACCAATAATTCAGGTCCCTTAAAATATCTTGAAGCCACTCTAACGTTGTACTCAGTGTATGGATGATAAAATTCAGCAAGTCCCCAATCAATCAATCTGAGCTTTCTATTCTGGTGATCAATCATTATATTATGAGGTTTAACATCTCTATGCATTATTCCCATTGAATGGGCATAATCTAAAGCTTCCAAGACTTGATACATGTAATACCTTATATCATAATCGGTGAAAGTGGGATACAAAGCTCTGAAATCTAAGTTGTTAACATGTTCGAAAATCAATGCAGACATTTTAGAATTTGGTTCTCTAACGATATCGTAAAGTTGAATGATGTGAGGTCCACCCGTTAAGTTTTGTAAAATCTTAATCTCCCTTTTGATCTTCTTTCTTTTAATTGGTTTTAGAGCTTTAATGATTATCCTCTGGCCCGACTCCATCGACCAACCATCGAACACTTCCGAATATTTACCCCGTCCCACTTTATCTCCAATTTCGTAGTTGCTTTGAAGGCCCCAAACTATAGTAACATTATCATAATCCCAATAAGAGTCTGGCTTTTGGACATTGGCATCCTTATAGACCCTAGAAACTGTGGCCTCCACCATTTATCCTATTTGGTGGTGTTGTCCGGGGAGAAATTTTTCACTTTGACCAATTTCCGCATTTTGCTCATGAACAAACAAATCAAGTCAGGGTTCCCGTTGAAGATGACAAATGCTTGCATTTGGTATCTCCTCAATTTGAACCAAGAAAATAAATGTGGGGCACTTTGAATTAAAATAAACACAAGTTGGATAAGATAATAGAGACTGGTTTGAATTCTTTCTTTATCTCTACTTCTTGAAAGCTCATGTTCCAACGTATGTTCCAAAACATACTTCAGGTAAGCTGGCAACCGATATGGATCCACTTTCATTGGTATGGGGGTTAGAGAATTGATCACAATTAAATCTTCAATGTATTGACAGATTTCAATCAGATGCCGTTGATGTTCATCTTTTTGAACAAAGTGTTGAAAGTTCAATTTTATACAATTCGCCCACAATTCAAACAACTTATGTATCACAGCCGTATCTCTTGTTTTTAAAGTGATTAACATGTCATTCATTTCCATAAACGTTTTAGAGTGTATGTTTTGGGGGTGTTGTTCCTCTTTTTGTGATAATCTCTTAAGTTCCTTCAGTACGTGTCTCAACAGATCTTTAACTTCGAAAGATGTTACATCGTTTTTCTTTGTTTTATTAAACAGCACCTTTCTTATTGAACTGATATCTTCATCATGATTTGTTCCCTGCTTCATAACGTCAATGAATTTATCCATTGTGATAGAGCCATTACATTGCTCAAATTGAGTTTTCAACCGAACAATGGCAATCGCCTGTTTAGATTAGTAAGAGACCAATTTAAATGTGGAGTTTACAATACGTACCAAATCAACATCCCTCCTATTGATAGGCATGCTCAATAGATAAGAAGAGAGAGTGAGTATTACGCGTAGAATTATTTGCTCATCCAAAACTCTTTTAATGTATTAAACTATAAACCACACATCACTTAGTTATCTTCCGTTTCCAATTCCTTCTTGGCTTCTTGCTTGGTAACATGAAACTTCTGAATAACTGATGGAGTCTTTTTCTTTTTATGAGAATTCAAAATCATCTCTCCGATATTAGTGCTCAACTGGCTCAAATTGGACTCCCATTGGTCTAATTGTGTCTTCAAATCTTCCCAAAGGTCAACTTGTTTATGAGAAAAGGCCAATGGTGATAACTGATTGACTGTGAAGGTGTTGGACAATTGGCAAAACTTACCCTTGATCAACCCTTGAGAAAGTAATGGGAAGATGATTGATTCCACTTGAGATTCCTCAACAGATGCCACCTCACTTAACTGTTTGTAAGTGAAGACAGATTCGCTAGACTGGGCAAAGAAGTCGAGCAAGGAAAGAGATTGAATTAGTTGACCTAATTGGACCAAGTTGATGTTCTCGACATTGTATTTGCTGGATTTGAATGTTGAATAATCTAAAGAGTTGTAAACGGAAACCAAGTTGGCCAAGTCAGAACCTTGCTCCAATTGAAATGGAGTAAGATCATAATAGCTCTTAGAGTTTAATAAGATAGTCAAGACTTCCACCGTAGATGACTGATCCAATGAGATGTTCTTAACGAATTCATAGGCCTTGGCTTCATCTTGTTTGAAATATTCGGAAAAGATTCTAGTGATCAATTGGGACTTTTGTTCTAACGTGATGTCCACTGGTTGTAACCACTCATTTATACCACTAGAGATGGAATCAATTGATGATGGGTAGTTTTCAATGACCAAGGTTGTAATCAAATCGAGTGAAGTGTATCTACCAACAGCTTCTGGAGTGAACAAGTTGAAAACGTTTGTGAGGGCTGCAATAATGGAATTGGCAGGAATCTTCGATTCGTTCAAGAGAGTAAATTCATTTTCGAGTATTTTGGAAAGATCTTCATCCAGGCCCTTACCGTTGTCCTTGTTGAGAAGGGAAAGGATTCTCAAATAGAGGTTAAAACTTGGTTCAAATGCCTTGGTGTTGAAGTCGTTGAGGAAGTGACCTTGCAATTCTTGCAAGGTTTCCTTAACTGTGTTCGATTCCAAAGCAGCCTGAAGCTTCAGTTGGGTTTCTGTTTCTGTTTTCAATTCTAAGTCAAAAATTGCACCGAATTCCAAAACACATAGGGACAAATCCCCCTCCATGGTGATATTTAAAGACATTTCCACTTGAGTGATGAAGGGTGTAAGTTTGGAAAATTTTTTTTCAACCTCTAAAGTGAAATTTTCTAATACTGGATGGGCCAAGAGTCAATTGAAATATCATAAAAAATGAAGCTTGAGCTCTTACCGAAGGCAGAATATTCCACAGATGACCATTCTGAGTCCACTAAAATTTTTACTGTGAAAAAACAACCTTTTAATCAGCTCTCAACTCAAGGGAAAACAAATGGTCCATCTGAATACTTAATTAATTCCTCCCCTGACTGGGTTGACAGAGACACACCAAGTAATTTAAGTGACACACCATACGGAAAGCTGAGGGGTTATTTGATCCAACTTCAGGATGAAGTGAATGGATTTTTGACAGAGAGAATGAGAAAGAAGTAGATAATTATATACCCGATGTAGATATTGTGAGGGGTCTTCCCACAGCACCTTATCCATTTAAATAGTGTACATTATAACCCAATGGGAGATTTTATTACTGTAAATTGGAGGTGATCCATTAGAATCCATCTTAATATTCCCCACTTTCTTTATGGCATCTTTGAAGACTCTAACAAGATTGAAGCGGGCGACGCCCTTGCTTCATATAAAAGGTCCGGATGCAACAACATTTATTAACGGATTGGTGACAATAAAGATGGTTCCAAATGTCAGCAAGAAGAATCAGCATACAATTACTAATAATGACGAAATGACGAAAATCGGGGAATCCCAGTTGGTGATGGATAAAACTAACTGGGGATTGATCCATTACAACGAATGGATTCAGTGGGACGATCCAGATGCCAATGAAAAGATCGGACTCAGAAGAGACGGCAGATACGGTTTAATGATGAAATCAAATGGTAGAGTTCTATCCGACTTTTTCATTTATCCATCGCCTTTGACACTAAAGGGAGATGATGAACCGGGATATCTTGTTGAATTTTTGGCGCCAAAGAAGTTTAAACAGATTCAAATGATGTTAAAATTGCATAAATTGAGAGCCAAAATAGATATAAGCATTCTCAAAGCCGATGTTTGGCAGTACACAGATAATAGCGTGGAAAAATACGAGAAATTAGACCAAATGGTGTCTCAATACTTTAATAATTCATTATCGAAATCATCTTCAAGGGGGAATGAATTGATGACTGAATTCATTCAAAAGGGTGACTTAATTAACCCAAAATTGAACCTTTTGGGGTTTGCAATTGATGAGAGAAATCAGTTTTTGGGCTATAGACTTGTGACTGATGTGATGGACGAAGCTACGAAACCTGAGCAACTTATTGTTGACCCTGAAGTTTGTTTGGGTACGCTCAAGGAATTCGAATTTCAAAGGCTCATCCAAGGTGTTACTGAAGCTGGCGATTTACCCCCCTCTAAGGCAGATTCCACTCTTCCTTTGGAGATGAATGTTGACTGGATGAACGGGATCAATAGCGAAAAGGGGTGTTATGTGGGTCAGGAATTGACTTTGAGAGCTTGGACTAGCAATGCAATACCCAAGAGAATTTTGCCTTTGGAATTAGAATCACCGTTGCCAAATGATGACATAGAGGGTTGGACTGTTAAGAGCTTCGAAGATATTCAAGATCAACCTCCAACACCCGCACCCGCACCCGCATCCACATCACCATTCGGTTCCATAAAGAATGTCAAACCTCGGAGAGATAAATCGATTGTGGGTGAACTCATCATAAGCGATGGCAACGCGGCCTTATGTTCGATTAGAAAGGATTATTTCAATTACGACTACGTTTTGGAAGGTGGCCCCACCGATGGTCAAGACATCAATAAGCCAGTCTGGTTATGCAAAGATCAATACAAGATTAAGGCTACAATCCAAGGCCAAGTTTGGGTATAAGCGTGTATATACTTTTTCATTTCAAATTCCTCACTTTTGACTCCAGCTCCTCCCGCTTTCGCCTTAATTCCTTTATATACTCCGTCGTTTTCGTCAATACAGCGTGTTCCGATCTACTTTCGCTCGCACTGAGAGTCGGCACCAGCTCCACCAAAGTGTCAAATTTCAATCGGATGTTATCCCTTCTCCTAGTCTCCGATTTGATATGGTTCTGCTTTCTCTGCTCTTCTGAGAGCGTTTCCATAAAAAGATGCTGAATAACTAAGATAGGAGGGGGCATGTGAAAAAATTCAAAAAATGATAAATGTGATAAAGGACTCCATTTTCATAGCAATAATTTATGAGAATAGATTGATAAGTAAACATATATTGAAGAGTTGGAAATTTCCTCATCATGCTGGTTTTATATGGAGTTGAATATGACGCGTTTTGAAAGTTTTGACTCTAACTCCATCACCGCTTTTCTGGTTTGAATTCTAAAAAGACCAATTTATTGTTCTAATTAAGAGCTCTTAAATGACACCATGAAAGAGTATATATACTCTAAATCATACCGCCAATTTTTCACCTTTAAATTGAAATATGCACTTTTTAATTGTTATACGTGGACCTTTTTTTCCCTCAGTTGTTTCCTCTCTACAAATGATAGAAGTTGATTTCGAAAGTGTTGTGAGTAAAATTGAAGGGATACCGGTACTGACAGCTGTCTATTTGACTTTGACTGTGGTTTTATCTACAGTTACATCCTACATTCGTTCATCAACATTTGAAGCCTTGAAACCTACCAACCCTGGTTTATTATGGGAAGATGTGATCATCCCCTCATTACAGGTTGTTCCAGCACAAGTTCTTTTCCACCCATGGACACTATGGACAGCCGCATTTGTGGAAATTACTCCTCATCAATTCATCATTGCTCTCGTCGTGATGTGGTTTGGTGTGACCTGGCTAGAAACCCATTGGAATCCAAATCACAAGAATGATGGGGCAGCATTGACTTCCGACAAGGTTCTCATTCCAGAGACTTTTAAATTTCTATCCATTGTCACCATTGGGACCAATTTAGCTTCCGTTTTGGTGATCATTGTTGTCAATACCTTATTGACACCAACTCCGGAATTGTTGACCCACCCATTGGGATATGGCGTCTATGATATTATTCTCCCATTGGCCGTTGTGGCCAAACAATTGCAGCCGGAAACCAATGCCAAATTGTTCACCAAGTTCAAATTCAGATTAAAGAGATTACCATTTATTCTTTTGAGTGTCTCATTTTCCTTTTCCATCATTCAGCAATCCTTATGGCCATTCTTGCCAGCATCCACCTCCTTTTTAATTGCATGGGTTTATTTAAGATATTTCCAAACTATTCCAGACACGGGGATCTTGCCAGACTCCAGAGCTGGCGTTATCAAGGGGGATGCTAGCGATACCTTTGAAATGGCGGAATTCTTCCCAGAAGTTGGTAAACCTTACTTGAAGCCATTTTTTAACGGGTGCTATGAACTATTTGTCTTATTGGGGGTTGTTAGACCGTTCAATGATGACGATATTGAATCCAGTAACTTGAGAAGTATGAAGAGAACACTTGGCAGAAGCGGGAGTGTAACCCAATCCACTACAGATTCTTTTGGAACCTCCGGTGATGAGAGAAGAAAACAAGTTGCTCTTAAAATATTAGAAGAAAGTAATTAAATAATTAGAGTGTTTAATGTATCTTTTTTGTGTTTTAAATGAGCAACTTTTATATGTGAAAAACTATTACCTAAGTCTTTAAGTTAAGGTATGGAGAACTTAGCAGGGGATATGGCCAGAGCTTTGGCATCACATCAATCTCAAATGAGAGTTACCGAATCTTCAGTTGCAGCCCTGAAGAGGAAAAACCAGCTAATTACAAAAACGATGGCAGAGTTGAAAAGTAATGGTAAACCAACGGTTTGGGAATCTATTGGTCGTACTTTTGTTGAGATCCCATTGGACCAATATGAGGCCAAATTGAAAGATCAGCTGAAGGATAACCTGGAGGGGATCAACAACTTGAATAAGAAGAAACACTATTTGGAAACATCCATTGAAAACACAAGAGAATCACTTTCGAAGCTTCAAATGATGAACAAGAATTGAATGAAAAAAGGTGATGTATAATTTACATGGGAATATATAATGATAATTAGAGAGATCCACTAAACCGCACTGTAACCACCCCTATTATTTCCCCCAGTCAATTTCGAAATGACTTCCCCCACGAAGTAAGGGATTCTAGAAAAGTGCTCAACAACAACATCAAATAATTCATTGAGAAAATCACTGAAGGATCCCATGGCGGAAGTGTTGAACCAAGCCTGCGCAACGAGATAACATCCAAAGATCGCCAATGAAAAAATAAATAATGTAGTAAACCAACCCAGTGAGGAGTCATTATTTGGTGATGCCGGTGGTTTTGATCCCACTGTTGGACAAAAGTGTATATTTAACCAGTCCAATTTCATATCCTCTTTGAAAACGCCCGGTTCGGTATCAATCCAATTGAATGTGTCCTCGGTGGAGTTTGCGTCACACTTCAGTGTGATACCCAATGTGACCTTCTTTTCCCCCCATGTTGTACTGGCAGAAAGTGACCATAATCCGGATTCCCCCGTAATAGCGATCTCGGAGTCTGTAAAGCTCACCATTTGGGCCAATTGGGGCAGACTATCCTTATCATCATTGGATCTGTATGACACTTGACCACATATTGCGGAATCATCAGGGCATGAGTCATCAATCTTTGTACTGTCCTTGGAATCCTCCTTAAGAAGAATCCTCCAGGTGGTGGATTCCAGTGATGGAGGTTTCACCAGATCCAACTGGTTCAAGTGGACACCCTTCAAATCTTCCACGTGGCTCAATTGTCTGAATATATCATTTGATAAGTCAATGGCATATATACACGTAAATAAGGAGATCGCACAAATCACCCACTTAATATGGAGCATCTCTGATAAGAATAAAGATATCTCAAGTGTTCAATTATTAAGATCAGCAATATTCACTGAAGGGCTTGTCACGTGACATAGACATTTGCAAAACCCTTAATATTTTTGCTCAGCAGTGTGACTGCGTTTTTTTCTCTCCCTCCTGCGACCCACGCGGAGCGAAAAATTTCATAGTAGCCATTTTTCAACTTTGTTGAATTGAACCTAAAGGACTAACTTCATAACTAACAATGGCTAGATACGCAGCAGTTCCATCCAACCCAGCCAAGTCTGCTTCTGCTAGAGGTTCTTACTTGAGAGTCTCTTTCAAGAACACCAGAGAAACCGCCCAAGCCGTTAACGGTTGGAAGCTCGAAAAGGCCAAGACCTACCTTGAACAAGTCTTGAACCACGAAAGAGCCATTCCATTCAGAAGATTCAACGGTTCCATTGGTAGAACCGCTCAAGGTAAGGAATTTGGTGTCACCAAGGCTAGATGGCCAGCCAAGTCCGTCAAGTTCGTTCAAGGTTTGTTGATCAACGCTCAAGCTAACGCTGAAGTATGTATTATAATCCAATAGGAGAGTGATTGTGCGTTCCATTAAAAAAAGCAAGAAGTTTCATATTGTGGTCAAAAGGGTTTTAACAAGTGAAATTTTTTTCAATGTAAGAGAAGCAATCAGAGCTATCAACAATATAATCAATATGATCATTACAAACACACACAATTCATATCCTTATTCAAACTCATTTTTGATCATCCTTTACTAACATTTATCAGGCTAAGGGTCTTGACGCTTCCAAGTTGGTTATCTCCCACATTCAAGTTAACCAAGCTCCAAAGATGAGAAGAAGAACTTTCAGAGCTCACGGTAGAATTAACGCCTACCAATCTTCCCCATCCCACATTGAAATCATCTTGACCGAAGAAGAAGAAGCTGTTGCTAAGGCTGCTGACGAAAAGAGAGTTGCTTTCAACGCTAGACAAAGAGGTAGACTCACCACTCAAAAGAGATTGACTGCTTAATTGTATACCTTCTTTTCTCTGATTTGTATCTTTGTTAAAACAGAAAATCAAAAATAATTGGGATTTTCAATAATTATAAACTCAAACAACTAAAATCTATAAAGTAGAGGGGGTGGTTACTGTTTGACTTTTTTATTATTTGATTCTTCATCCCCCTGTATTGCTTTCCTTTTGAACGGTATAGAAGATGCAGCTGTCATCATTTCCCTCAATTGTGCACCTAATCCAATCTCCTTAGTAACCTCCACTTGAACAAATTTATATGTCTCTTCTGCTCCTCGCTTTAAAATACTAACTACCTCCAAAATGCTTGCCAATGTTATAGTCCGGCATTCGATTGAATCCGAACGAATCGTTAAGTTGGAAAGAGTTGGAATTTTGAAAATGACATTATCATCCACAGTAGAGGTGAATAACTTGAAAGTGTCAAATATTTCACTAATGGGTTGATCTATAATCTCTCCATTAGTAAATAACAAAGGTAAATCCCTAAACATCGGGTCTTCTTCACATTCTGGCGGGAATAGTTTAACAACTTCATTACCGATATCGAGGTAAACGGGTATCTGCTGCAAATGATTTGACATCGTGGTTGAGGTGGTCATTCCGCTGGGGCTCTCAACAATCAACTTGGGTTCAACCCTACCATTGATCGCTTCTTCTTCGTAATCCTCTTCTTCGTGATCTGCTTTTTCATGATCTTCTTCTTCGTATTCTCCTTCATTAGCCTCTTCTTCGTATTCCTCTTCATTAACCTCTTCTTCTTCGTAACAATTTTCGCCACTGGTGCCCTGTTCTTCATATTCGGACAGATTCTGCCTATCCAATTCCCCATTCCCACCTTCCACGTTATTCGTATCATTATTAGCATAATCTCCATTACTCACATCCTCGCCTTCGTGGAACTCTTGTTGAAAATATTCCTTATCTTTTTCTTCATCATCATCATCTACTGACCGTTCAAACTCCTGGATTAGATATTGTTCTTCCTCAATCTCGTCTTGCTGGTCCATATCATTTGTTTCATCGTTTTCAAACTCCACTATTTCGGCTAAGTTTTGACCTTCCTCCTCATAATAGTCCTCGTCATTGTATCCCTCAGTATCCCTCCCCTCGTCGTGATTCCTATCCGCCTCCTGGTCCTGCCATTTTTCATTATGATCTTGCTCACTATTTCCTGTCTCGTAACTGTTGTTAGTATCATAGACATTTTGTTCAATTTGTTCCTGCTGGATTTCTTCATCCTCATCGCTCTCATATTCCAACTCTGACTCATCTAGAACCCTCTTTGGCATAACATCACCCATTAACGTACAATTTCTTTAATAAAGGTGATGCCGCTCATGGGATTTTCATTCGCCTCGCTCCTTCACTTCTGAGCATTCACTTCATCTTTTAAAATAATTTGAACAGCTGTGGTGACTCAAGTGGACACAAACATAATGAGGACAATATAAAGAAAAGAACCGTGCAAATGAAAATGATCACGGCGCCAAACTTACTAAACAAATTAATGTTAACAGATCATCGAATCCTGACAATTGGTGATCAAAATTTATAGCACTGAACGGTTACCGGAATGCAGGTATATACACATCAAATTGAAATAAGATGATGGTTTATACAATATATTTATCAACAATAGATATGAATTGGTCTTCTGTCATTTTACAGTGAAAATCATCAATGGACTCAAAAAAGACTCTTTTCTGCTCATTCAAAGTTTTCAACCCAATCGAGTCCAATTGGTAAGATTCTGTTGATTCAAAGGTGTGCAAGTTACCGTCAGCATCCAAATCCTGAAACCATGCACTCTCCTTGGGCACCAATGTTTCATCCTTTTCGTATTTTACCATGACAAAATTCCCAACGTTATTTGTGAATTTATCCCAAATCTCCAAATCCTTTAGCAGGTCATTGTTAACCCATTTCAAAAAAGTGGACTTTTCAAGATATGTCTCATAATTTAAATTATCCCTAAAGTACTGGGCCTGTATTATGTTGTTTTGAAAGTAATCAGTGTACATTTTAGATTTTAACACTTCGTTCCTTTTTTGACACATCCAATAGTTTATAGAATTGGGGTCACAGTTTGGTAGATCAGAAAATCCCTGATGTGGTGAACCAAAAGTGATCAAGGTATGAAATTTAACATCACAAGTAGATGCCAATGCTCTTAAAAACAACCCCCCTTGACTGAATCCAATGGCATGGAGCCCGTTCTCGAATTCCCCTGAATTCTTCAATGTCTCACAAATCGTTTGAATATCCCACATTGCATCCCCCATAACTCCCCTTTGTTGATCCTTGCTATTATCTAGATCCAATGCAATTGAGTGAATGGGTGCCATAGGATGTGTATGGGATAGGGATGTCATCAAGAACTGCATATTAGTAGAATTGTAAGAGTCACCCATTCCGTGCCATAAAACAATCGGGGTTGAATCTGTGGAAACCGTATGCTCTGCTTCTCGAATTTCCTGCCATTTCAGAGCCCGTAATGTGGCGAGTGCCAAATGAAGAAGAGATGGCATTTTGTTCGATAAGAAGATGTGTGTACTGTGATTACGTAAGACCTTAGAGACTTTCAGTGCTATTCAAATTTTTTTTTTGCACCTTTTTAGAATAGAATCCCTAAATCAGACAAATAATGACCGTTAAAAGAATTCTAAAGAGGAAAGAAGTAGAAATAAAAGCCAAAAGGGCAAAGAAACAGTATTTGTTTAAAAGCCTTGCAAAGAAAGAACAAGAGGAGGTTCTTTTGCCCATAGAAGCTCTTCTTTTCACATTGAAAGATAAACCAACAAGTGATCAATTAATTGAGTTAAAGCTTCAATTATCAAAACCAATGTCCACCGAAAGACAGTTTATTCCACTTATTTTGAATATTCCTAACAAGTTGAGAACTTTGGAAAATACAAAAGTGCTTTTAGTTACCAATGATCCTGTTGAGGCATACAAAGGAGCACTGGAAGATTCTAATAGTTTTACTGAAATCATTGGTATTAAAAGATTCAACACCTTATTAAAGGATAGCAAAAAGGCCAAAGAATTGTATAAAAATTATGATATCATGATGTTGGACTATAGAAACAGAAATAGAATCAGAAAGTTGATTGATGGAACAGTGTTGAATAAAAGTAACCGTCGATTACCATTGTTAATTCAATTGACCAATTCAGAAACAGATGAATTGGATGTGGATCACGTTTTAAAACAGGCCAGTTCACTGTGTAAGAATACCAGTTATGTCCCAGCAACGGGTACATCAATATCAATAGTGATGGGAAGGAGAGGTCAATCGAGCGATTTACTGTTGGAGAACATCGATTCCATTCTTTACCAATTGAAGACAAAGGAAAAAGTAAGAATTGAAAAGATGTTTCTTGTTTGCGGTAATACCACACTACCAATATTAGTGGAGGGTCAAGACTAAATAAAAATGGCTGTTTTATAACACTTATAGATAATTCACCACTTGTGATCTCATGAGCATCAATTACGTAATTTGCTCTACTAGGTTTTTCTTTTGCATATGTCCTTGATCCAGCAATGGGTCTCCTTCTGGTGGGGTATTTGGTCTCTTATCACCCCTAATGATCTAAATAACATTTCTAATGAATATGAAAAAGCTATTGAGGTGATCAACCAACGACGAAATATGACGTCGTTATATTTATCACAGTCCAAATTGAAGCCTCCAAGTAATTCTTATATCAACGATTCTTTTCCCCATTGGGAGAAAGAGGTGCCTCGAGTGGAATTGGTTAATGCAACAATTTTGGTACTTTGTCGAAATTGGGAATTAGATGAAATTTTATCTTCAATGAGATCATTAGAGGATAGATTCAATAGATATTATCATTATCCATGGACATTTTTAAACGATCAAGAATTCACTGATCAATTTAAAGAGTGGACAACTGCAATGGCTAGTGGTCCCACTGAATATGGACTTGTAAATCCAAAGGATTGGAACACTCCCGAATTCATCGATCAGGAGAAATATGAGGAATGTATTAGGACATTCAATGACAATAAAGTCATTTACGGTTGGTCAAAGTCCTATAGAAACATGTGTCACTATAATTCAGGTTACTTTTTTAGGCAAGAATTGACATTAAAGTACGACTACTATTTCAGAGTGGAGCCAGGAGTGGAATACTATTGTGATTTTCAAATGGATCCTTTTAAATTGATGAGAGATCAAGGTAAGAAGTATGGATTCACAATATCATTTTATGAGTATCCCAACACTATTCCAACTCTATACAATACGGTAAAAGGATTTATGAATGAGAATCCTGAGCATATCCATCCCAATTCCGCTATAGATTTTATAACAAACAGGGATCCAGTCGGTACAAATTACATTCATATCGAAGAAGAAGGCGCGGAAGAGTATAATATGTGTCACTTTTGGTCCAACTTTGAAATCGGGGACTTAAACTTCTTCAGATCTCAGGAATATCTCGATTTTTTCAATTATTTGAGTAATTCCGGAGGATTTTATTATGAAAGATGGGGGGATGCCCCTGTTCATTCTATTGCAGTGGCCCTCTTATTGGATAAGGATGAGATCCATCATTTTGAGGATATTGGTTATTATCATACCCCATTTAGAACTTTCCCCACCAGCAAATCCATCTTGATGAATAAAAGGTGTGTTTTGCCACATAGTGAGGATGATGAACCATTAGACAATATTAATTTATCATTTCACGGTTGCTTGAGTAGATGGTGGAAGTTTGGATCTGGTAAAAGGTTCATTAAGGAGTATTTCTATGAAAATGATTATATAGATGAATAGTTTGTTTCCAATCTGTTCAATTCATCCAATATACGCTGAATATCCACTCTCTCCCTCTTTTCATTCAAACTTGGGATTAATGTTATGGCCTCGTCAACATCCTCACAGGAGAGGGAGCCCAGTTGGGCAATTTCAAATGGATGTAATTCGTTATTTTCTTCACCTCTCAATAAGGTTTCCACAGCAGTACATGTCTCTGCATCTTTAAAACGGGCAAATTTAGTCAAATGGGTCAAAGTCTTATTCAGCATTTCATTTGCACCCGGAGCTGTGGATAATTTAGCTAATTCTTCATCATCTATATCCCCCTGAGCGTTGGTATTTATTTGCACCCCATTTAAACTCTGAATCATATCCTTTCTTTCCTTCAAAGCAGTTCTGAGTAAAATTCTTGCTTCAGAGAGATTTAGTGCTATCAATTCCGTGTGGTTGCCTTGATGATCAATTTGATCCAGTTGGAATTCAGGTCCTAATTTCAACTCAGATGCATTTTCTTCATCTTCCGGTTGAGTGGCTTTACCACCGCGCCTTCTTGTCACAACTGCAGACGTAGAGATGTTCATGTGAGCCAGGTAACGAAGAAGAAGATGTTGATTAATGATTGGAAAAAATGGTCAAACTATATTACGTAAACAAAGCTATGATTGATACAAGTTGCGAACCTTTTTTTTCGACAAGTAAAAAGTTTGATATCGCTTATTTCGGCTCGGGTAATCGGGATTATGCCTTTGTTACAGGGTAACGAAAGAAATCGTGTTAATTCCTCAATCCCTGAATGATTCATATTTTGTAAACGTTCGTTACATGTTAAAAATCAATTAAAAGGCATAAACCGTGTAGAGACCAAATGGAGAATGTCATCCATGCAGAGCAATCCTCGGATGGTTTTTAAAATAGGATAAGGATTCAAATTATGCCTTGAATTCCTGATTTCACCAGATTATCAATCACATCAGGCAATGCAAAGAATTCCACAAAATAATTCTGTAATTAAACTTAACAATAAAGAATACCATGGATAGTCCAAATTAAGACTTCCAATGATGAATTGAATAATTGGCTTACATAATGGATAACAAATATTTTTTTCATGTCTCCTGTCTTCATAAAAGCGTAGCTTCCTGATGGAGACAACTAAGGCTTACGAAAATAACACTCGATTACGAGAAAATCCCAAAGATTTTACAATCCAATCTTTGCAAGAACTTCGAATTTTTCAACAAACAAAGAGAACCCAATTTGAATCGTCATTGCGATTGAATCCTCAAAATTTCAGTCAATGGATTCAATATGCACAATTTGAAATAAATCAGCATGATATTAGACGTGCTCGATCTTTACTAGAGAGAGCATTGGAAATTTGTAGTGGTAGAGAGGTTCGATTATGGTACTTCTACATTGAAATGGAAATCAAACATAGTTTTATATCACACGCCAGGAACC
Source organism: Saturnispora galanensis (assembly GCA_030584985.1). Lineage (NCBI taxonomy): Eukaryota > Fungi > Ascomycota > Pichiomycetes > Pichiales > Pichiaceae > Saturnispora > Saturnispora galanensis. The sequence continues at coordinate 117,525 of JAJMCD010000027.1, read as the reverse complement.
TACTTCACAGGGCCACATCTATATTACCAAAAGTAAGCAAAGTTTGGTTCATGTGGTTGACATTGGAGGAGCGAGTCATTTCAGGTGAAAGCTGTAGAGATATTTATAAACGTTGGTTGAAGGTCGATCAAAGTGATTTTATTTGGACCAATTATGTTGATTTAGAAATGAGATTAGGGAATAATAAAGAGGCAAGATTCATTTTAGAAGGGTTTGTAAAATTGCATCCGGAGGTGGGATGGAATAAGTGGGTAGACGTGGAATTGAAATTGAATGAGGAGGAATCTATCAGGTCGGTGTTCAGTTTGGCCATTAATTCTCTTCAAACAAGAAATTTGCCAACAATCAAATGGCTTCAAAAGTGGGTTAATTGGGAACTAAAAATGAACCAATTAGGTAACGTGCATCGGTTATTGGAATTTGGTGACCGTCTATTTGGATCGTCTTTTGGAAATTATCGGATAAAAGTGGGTAGATTATTAGGTCAAGGGTCTACTTTTGACGCTCTCGATTCTTTAGTTGATGTCCAGTCTAAGGATTATGCGCTTTGGTGGGATTATGTACAATTGAAGGATTTTGATTTGGCTATAATTATGAAGATCCCAACACCCAATGACCCCACCGGATGGGCGAGATATTTACACATAATGGTTTACGCTCTAGGATATTTAGAGTTGCACGATTTTCCTCTTTCAGATCTCAAACAGGCGTATGAGGAGGTAATTTCCAAGATACCAAAGAATTTAACCTTTGTTGAAGTTTGGACATCTTATGGTGACTTTTTGCTCCGATCAAGAGATTTACCAAGTATGAGGTTATTTTATGGGCGTTTAATTGGCCAAAAGCCCCATATCAAATTAATCAAACATTATATTAAAATGGAGAGGTGTATGGGAAACAATACCAGGGTCCGTCAGCTCTATCAAAAATTGATTAATTTATGGCCCCAACGAGCTGCAAATTGGGTAGAATATTTGAAATGGGAATCTCTTTTTAATCCAATTGATCAGATCTCCCTCCAAGTGTTTCATTCTCAAGAGCTAGATTTAACTTTCAAGAGGCAACTGGCAAAGGATATGGAAGGGATTTTGGAACCAGATTTATTGTTGAAATGTTGGAACAAAATTGCAGAATATGGAAATATTGAAGATATTAGTAGTAGATGTCTCCTTGCGGTGAAATTTGATAAGGATAAGGATACTATAAGAGCGACATTCAAGTGGTATCTTACAAAATTGGATTTTGGATCCAAATTGAAACTCTTGAATTCCTGGAAAAAGGTGGAAGAACAAGTCTGGGAGGATGAGAAATACACAGAATATGTCATGGAACTAATTAATGAATTAATTGGCCAGGAGGAGGTAAACACTGAGGAAGAAAACGAGTATAAAGAAGATATCGGACATGATGGAGACGAAGATCCAGGTGACGACCTGCAGTCTAGATTTGCTTTAGAAGAAAATGATGACATTGAGGGGGGCGTTTTTAGCTCCAGGTTCATCTCAGATTCTGATCAAGAATGACATTGTACAATAGATAGATGTTATATCACATTATACAAAGCAATATAATTATAACCGTGGTGAAGGCCTAACATCTGCCAACAACTTCTTTTTCAAAACCTCGGGATACATTTCCAAAGTATTAAAGTTCCCCATATGCCAAAACCCACCGTCAACCACTAAAATACTCCCAGTGACAAAACTGGAGGCACCACTTAATAGGAAGATGATCCCATTTGCAATATCTTCGGTAGAACCCAATCTCTGTAAAGGGATTTTACTGGCAAACCCTGCCTTATTGGGAACCAACCTATCAAATCCCTCTGTTCCACCAATTGGACCAGGGGCAATACAATTGACCCTAATACCAATAGGCCCCAATTCAACCGCCAATGCGTTGGATAATGCATCAATTCCTGCCTTTGCAGCGCCGACATGGCTTTGAAATGGAACCCCATAATAGTGGAGAGTAGCAGAGATAAAAATCACATTACCCTTATTCTTCACTAATTGTGGATAGCACGCCTTGACAGTATTAAAAGATCCCAAAAGATCAATATCAACCACTGTTTTGAATGCATTAGCAGAAATGTGGTTGAAATCCGATAGGAAGTTTCCAGCCGCACCACAAATACAGAAATCAATTCTACCGAGGTCATTTATTGTCTGATCAACTGCATTCTTCATTGATTCAATGCTTCTGACATCACAATTACTGATCCCAATAGCCTTTGCAGAAGCGGTACAATTTCTCCTTAGCTTTTCTACAACTTCCTCCACTTTATCATTCTTCCTCCCAATGATAACTACTGAGCATCCCAATTTGACCAACGCCGAAGCAATATCACTGCATATCGTACCTGCTCCACCGGTAATAAAACACACCTTCCCTTTTAATAGATCCTTTTGCCAAATGTTTAAACTCATTTTAGAAGAAGAAGAAGTTGTGAGGGGCCAAGTGGAAAGGCAGATTGGTCATCTCAAAGGTTACTCCGAAATATTTTACCCCACCTCCGAAGATTACGTAATCTCCTCGGGCTCCAAATCAAAATCGGTCTTGATATCTTCGGTATCTTCTTCACCCTCTGAGTCAGTCTCTAAATCTGAATTTGTATCTGATTGAAGCTGTAAGAGTTTCTCGCCTATGAAGTTTTGGGATAATTGGTAACTGTACTTTTCACCAAGGTAATCTCTGATAAATTTATAGTTTGTACATTGTTTGTTGTCGATCAATTCAAAAAGTAGATTCAAGCAGCTGGAATTGATCAAATTGTTATCATCATTACACTCTGTCAATAGCTGAATGAAATTATGTAGTAAATCATTGACAATGATATATCTCGTGTAAAGTTCATCGTTCAAACAAATGATTGATTTCAAACATCTCAAGGCGTTCAACCTTAGACGGTAGTAACCCACTCTTGGTTCCAGCAATTTTGTAACGCCCAATAAAACCTTATTTTCAAGAATGAAAGATCTACTGTATGATCTCTCATGTGATTCAGCAATGAAACCAAGCAATTCGCACAAATTTGAGTAGCATATCACCAAATCCTCATCAAATATCTTGATGGTATCAATATTTAATAATGGATCGAATAATCTTTTGGATATATCTCCATAGAATCCCAAATAGAAATCCTCATCGGAAATACCCTCCATGGGTGTCATAGAGGGTTCGCTTTGGTACTCAAGCATGGAGTTGGGATGAATTATTATTTTCAACGCCTCAAAAGCTTGGGTCTTGAGTCCAATGTTGGTATCCTTGTTTAAAACATCAATTAAGGTATTCAGTAAGATGGAATCAAATTGAAATCTATCATCCTTGGTTTTAAAAAGTGAAACATCCTGCTCCACTATCGTCATAATAATTTCTGTTGTTAATATTCTATTTTCAATATGATTTTTATCCATGTTGATAGAAAATTGGATCATCTTATTTAACCCCTGATCAACAGTTGCTTTATAGAACCCAATTTTCTGGAATTTTTGACCGCGTTTAGCTATTTTGACAAATTGATGAAGCATTGTTATCCCATCTCTCATCTTTTGAATATCCGTGGGGTCATTTTCATACATTGAAAATAAAGTAGGTAGAAATTTGGCATCATCTTTCACGTAATCTATTATATGAGATTCCTTCAATTGGATCATCGTAGAAATACAACTGATCCCAATATCATCCAATAATCTTGCAAGAGCAACATCCTTCAAAAATTGCAATATACAACATCTTCTCACCTCCTCTCTAATTTGATCACTTTGAATATCCATCACCTCTCTTATGTTCACCTCCTGACTAAGTATTTGACGTAAGTTCATCTTTGAATGAGGGTATTCTGTATCATATTCCAATATTCCTACAATTCCATCGATTAATTCTTTATTAATTAAAGCTTCAAAGATGTCCATTTCATTGTAGTAAATTAACGTTCGTGTAATCTCAAAAAGACAGTGTAAATGACCCAACATGTGATTTTCTTCACATTTGTAGAAAAGCTTAACTAAATCCATTAACCACTTGTACTCATTCTCTACAAGTATACTTATGATTCTATCCCGATATTGATTCAATGATATGGTATCAAATAGAACTCCCAAATTATCCATAGTTGGAGCATCCAGATGAAACTGAGGTCCAGCTATTATCTCAAATTGCTCACCATCCTCCTCTTGATGAACCGCAACCAAGCTAATGCCATTTTCCACTTCCCTCTGGACTTGAATAAGGAAGTCACAAAGGTCTTGGCATCCTATCGGCTCTTGAAACGATAAAGCATAATCAATATCGTTGGTACTTGTCCATACAATCAAGGTCTCTTGCTGTCTCTGGTACTGTATTGAGCCACCAATCGATTCATTCAAAAGGATATCCTCCGAATCTCCTTCATCAACTACAATAAATTTCGGCCCTAAAGGAGTTAGTGATCCTTTGCAAAATCCTGTTCCTCTATCCTCCCATTTATCCTCTGTAAGAGTATATAATTTCACTCTTCTGGGAGTTGTTTCCATTACGGGAGAGCTCATAAGCAACGCGTCTGGGTCTCTGTTTACGTGTTGGAACATTTTCAAGCAGTCAAAATAAAGAGCATGCTCAGTGCCCTCTGTATGCTCAGCAAATATTTGATATAGTAAGAGAAAGGAGTATATTCAATTTCATTGTTTTTAAAAGAAGAATACCGTCTACAATGAATAACAGGTGAATGCATATTAATACTAAATAAAAGGAATAGGAAACATAGTAAGAAAAATAGAAAGTAGTAAAAAAGGATTTTAAAACTTTGAAGGGTTTAGGATTTCGGGTGTTGTGACTGGCCATTGATAGTTCTTTTTCTTGTTGTAAACATAACCGTTGTTTGCCAAGAAATCATTAAGACCAGCAGGTCCCCTTGACCCGTATGGGTATTTTACAGGATCAGGACCATTTGGACCCTCAATGAATTGAAGCAATGGAGTGAATAGGGACCAACTGACGTCCAATTCATCATCCCTGACAAAATTAGAGTGATCATCATCCAATGCGTCCTTAATCAACGACTCGTATGCCTCTGGAATATAGAAGTCGGCAGAGTATCTATCCTTGTAGGTCAAATCCAACTCTGAGACTGACACGAGGTTATTCCCGGGAACTTTAATGTTCATCTTTAAGTACATGGCCTCATGTGGTTGAATTCTCATCACCAATTCGTTTCTGCTTGAATTTTCAAAAATACCTGATTTCACTTCTTTGAATTGAACTCTGATTTCAACCTTACCTTGGTTCAAAGCTTTACCGGCTCTGAGGATGATTGGAACACCCTCCCATCTTTCGTTGGACACCTTCAATGCAATTGCAGCATAAGTAACTGCCTTGGAATCTGGGTTGACAGTTTTATCATCAAGGTACCCTGGTTTCGTCCCATCTTCGGACTTATCATATTGACCCAAAAGGACTTCCCCTTCCAGCAATGGTTGAATTGCTTTAAGAACTCTCACCTTTTCGTCTCTCACTGCCTCAGAGCTAAAATTCACAGGTCTCTCCATTAAGAGGATTGTCAAAACTTGTAATAGATGGTTTTGAATAACATCCCTAATTATCCCAATGTTGTCAAAATAACCACCACGGCCCTCAGTTCCAAATGGTTCCTTGAAGGAAATTTGAATTGAAGAGATGTGTTGATTGGACCAACTTGCATTAAGGAATGGATTGGCGAATCTAACAGGAATCAGATTCTTGACCATTTCCTTTCCCAAGTAATGATCGATTCTGAACAACTCATCTTCGGTCCATAATGGTGCCAAGCTATCTTGAAGCTCTCTGGCTGACTTGAGATCATGACCGAATGGTTTTTCCACAATCAACCTAGCCACCCCCTTATCACCCGGATGACAGTGCTCCTTCAACATTTTGGCGACTTGTGTGAAAACACTTGGGGGTAAAGCCAAGTAATATAACCTATGGGATTCCATAATCCCATTGGCAGAATCTTGTTCTTGCATATATTGTTCCAGGCCCTTGAACCCCTCCGGTTGGTCATATGGGGATGATTTATAAGTGACCAAATCCAAGAATTTGTCAGCCAGAGCATCATCCCCTTCCTTCAACAACTTGAAGTAAGGTCTTAACCTCTCCCTAAATTCATCCAACTCAATGTGAGACCGTGCAAACCCAATGATGCTTGTGGTGGCCGATAACTTCCCTTCCCTAAATAAACCGAAAAGGGCTGGGAAGGTCTTCTTCTTAGCCAAATCACCACTGGCTCCAAATACAACAATGTGGGTATTTTCTTGAAATTTAATCCTATCACTCATTAGAAAAGAATATCTTGAATTGGGTTTGTAAAGTACTTAAAACGTTGATTTAAAGGTTAAAGATGAGTGAAAAAGAGGGTAAAAATTTTTATTTTGCTCTCCATAATTTATCCGATCGAAATTCTCCGATAAATGCCACTACTTAAATTTCCTGCCCGCATTGAATCGCTTAAAAGATGGGAGTTTTTGACATCCTTACTGTGGTTTATATCCGAGCGTTTCCTTGATTTCTCATCATTAGGAAAAGCAAAAGAGGGCACCATCTTCCCCGCAAAGGGTAATGTGCTCATGTGCTCATATGCTCTTACGGTTATTAGTTTGCCTTTAAACCTTCATAAAAGTTGACCGAAGAATTTGCAAATTGGCAAGCATTGATGATAATTTACTAAGATAAATATACCACAATATTAATGAACATCCGTCGATGATGCTAAATATCCTTTCGTTGACTAGTTTGCACGTGACTCGGAAGATCGGGGAATGAATGACTAATGACTCTGAAAGATTCACTGTGGTTGAACCAAAATGGTGATCACTTCATGTTGAGATGAACAGCTCACTCGTAAATATGATTCTTATATTTTGCATAGAAAACTAGATATGAAAGTGTAATACTTCATGAGCACATCTACATATACAATATTGGTACCCGTCTAAGTACCAAATCAAAGCCTAGTATGGCACTTAATGTATTTCTCTATTAAATTCTACCACCTTCTCACCACGTAGAGGTAAACATCTCCATTGGGTCATCTTTAATCGCTTCCACTGCCTTCACCTCCATCCTCAATAAACTGTCCATGTCAACACCATTCTGTTCGCAGAAAGAGCAAAACCAGCTCATCACATCACCTGGTTCTTCTATTATCTCTTTCTCATATCTCCCCCTAACTTCTTTCACCCAGTGCTCATTAGACATACCCTCCGGAGGTTTGATCTGTCCACCACCATTGATGCACCCTTGTGGACATGCCATCACCTCTAAAATTTCACATTTGGTCAAATCAACTGCTGGTGGCTCTTCAACACTTGCCTTTCCCCTCCTCCGACGTGCAAGCAAGCTGGTGGCGGGTTTTTTATTTGTATCTGGTTTCAACTTCCTCACCATATTCTGAATATTCTTAAACCCGTTAACCACGCCTGATTTCGCCATTATTTTGCCCTCTTTTGTCATCAACTGGAGTTCATAAATATCCTCGTTGCGACCCTTGAGAACCTTGATTTGAGATTCCGGGTGTGCATGCTGTTTATGCAAAAGGTAATTGTATGCGTAGCCACCTGAATCCGATCCCCATCTACTTCCCCAACCAAAGTCATTATTGGAAAACCAACCAGGCGGAGTCCACTGAGTTCGCATGGTGGGTGAGACCTCCTTTAACACCACAGTTAAATCAATACCTCTCTCCTCAAACATTAAAACCACTTCCTTTGGCGTGATGACACAATCCACAACCTCTTTATCCCTAGCAGCTTCCAATTTCTTATCAAAACAGGGCATAATACTTAAATGGTAAACTTGGGGTCCAAGCAGAGTCTTCAGTAATCCTCCTGTTATACCCTGAGGGGATCTGACATTACTCATTGATTGAACCAATTCGGGATGCGTTTTCTCCACGTAAAGAACCCACCCCGGACATACACTCAATAGAAGAGGACTATCCTTGTTGACTTCCTTATATATGCTCTGATTTGTTATCTCTCTCCCCAAATTAACGCTAACCACATAATTGAAATTGAAATGGTCAGTAAACACTTTGCCCAATGCGGCATCCATTAAGTTCATACCAACTCCGTACGCAGTTGCCAATGAGGCCCTCGCCTGTTGACTCAATGATACCACCCATATCCTATCCTTATTATTAATATCCTCTAATGCTTTTATGAATTCCCCATGGGAGTGTTGAGCCACAAGAACCTCCTCCATCGATGTAATGCAACCAGAACACGCCAAACAATCTGTCAACGAGATCTGAGCTTTAGTCAACTTCTTTTGAGTTGATTTCTCTACCACTTCCCCAGCGTCATCAACTTCAAATTCCAACTCAATGTGGTTGGAATCATTCTCATTGGTTTCTTCTTTTATGCATGCTACACCAGGTGCAATAAAATCGTTCAAGTCCTCAGCAGAAAGCAGGGACGTCATAAATCAATAGAAGAACTCTTAGTAATATGAATGAAAAATTTATGCCCAATGAGGTAATTGATTCCAATCAGTCACCATAATCGAATAGTTTTAAACCTGTTTATACATAAAATTCGTCATTCTTCAAGTTGGAAATGATCACTTTCAACGTCAGAATGTGGCTTGCTGAAGGAGTTCATCTCAATATCACCACCCCCCGGCATCTCATTGTAACCGTCCATTGTAGATCCCACGAGGTGAAGGTAGACCTTGAGTATGGACCAGAGCCACATTTCAATGAGACAGGCAGCTGTAATGATGACCATTATATAAGAAGAGTAATCAGCACCCATGTCAACAACTAATGTCATCTGTTCCTCAGTGGCACCCATGAATAGCACACCTGCTAATACCAAAGCCAGAGATGGAATGTATTGGAACGACTTAATATTTCCATCTTCAGCTACATCCCTATCGTTTAATAGGAAGGAGATTTCCAATATTCTTGCCAAACCACCAAACATCAAGACATAACCGAAAAACCCATGAACCTTAGTGGAAGTGACCAACTCTTGAACATGCTCGGACATTGCATAACCTGTGAAGATCAACGTGAATGCTGGCATAAAAGATCTTCTTCTGCCCCAAGACAATGCCATACCCAACATCCCACAACCCCAGAAGAGAATGCCCATTGCGGTGTGCTGGTAATCCCCGTGTGACCAAGGCTCCCAAGGTCTATGTTCAGTAAATGTGTTTATGATCCCCCAAATAGTAATGACAGTAGAATCATAAAACTCTTGGGAAAACCGACCTGTGTTGACCCTCAACCATGGGATGACCAACATCACGAGCATGATCCCCCCATAGACAATAAATGACATTCCCATGATCCCGTGTGCATTACATTGACCCGTATGGTCATCATAGCAAAACCCTAACAATGCTACCACGTTCATGGCTGCCTTGATAAACCCGCAAAGAACCAACAAACACGAAAGAACCTTGTATGTGGTACTCGACAAGGGAATCAAAACAAACCTCCATTTGGAGTGTCTCAACTTCTCATAGACTCTTAACGTCAAGTATGAGGCCCCACCGTTGAAAATGGTCAACAAGTAGAAGAATGCTAAAAACCACGCTGTTCCCCTGCTGGTCCTATTTTCGTGGCCTGTTGGATCTTCGAAGCGGAAAATAATGGCTTCCAATAAGGCATAAACACCAGAAACTATCTGTGCCATCATACTCACCTTGTGGTTATCTGCTAGTGCATAAGCGGAGGAATATGACGGTATTAATACCAACAGGATAAGAGATACCATCCAATGGGTTCCCCTCGATAGGGAGTCCTTTTGAAGAGCCAATCGCATTGATTCTGCAGCGTCGGATGGTTCATCCATAACCATCCCTCCAAGACAGGCGCTCACAAGCGTAAGGAAGGCTAATATCCTCATCTTGTACTAAGAGGATGATGATACGATTTAGCTTGGCGAGAAAGTGCTCATTAATTCACTAAAAATACAAAAAAAAAATACACCCAAGAAGCAATACTACAAGGGAGATTTCTTTCTAAAGCCGAAAAGCCGCTTATCCCTAAACACAGAACCTCTACGCTTTGATTCTTGTTGATTTTGACTTTGGCTCTGGCTCTGGCTCTGAACTGGCGGTTCAAGAGTCAAACTCTCTAAACTGATATCAAAAGTATCCATACTGACGGGGTCTACCTCCGGGGCTACCCCAGCCTTTTCCTCCTCAATATTGTCGTCCGACTCCACCTCATCAAATCCAGAAAATAGTTCCCTTTCTCTGAATGTGGCCTCGTCCACAACTTCTCTATAAAAGACCAAATAAGCAGTGGCTATTCCAGCACCATCTCCAAAGAACTTAAAAACAAAATCGTCGTTAACCTTTTCAACAGACTCGTCGTCAAATAATACCCACCCGTAAATGTCTGTTTTTACCAACGAGACGTAATGACCGTGGTATGGACCACCGCCAATATGGACAACCACAGAATATAATTCATACAATTTATCACTTATCTGGGCATTATTGGAGACATTGAAAATACGCAATGTGCTGGGATATTCCACTCTGTGGAACAATTTTATCATTCTACCCAATTTTTCACTATATTTGAACCGTTTCAAATGGAACGATAATATTCTTGGGAGTTCCTTCAATTTCACACATTTTTCCGCTTTTTGTAGAGATTCACAATTTTCACAATAAAACTTGTTGTTTTCATCCAGCACTTCAATCTGGGAAAAGAGTTTTAAACTATTGGTGATCGATGACCTCAATTCTATATCCACCGATAGATCCAGAAACTTTTCATCTCTGTAACTTGTTTTTGAGCAATTGAGGCATTTAGTTTCGGACGTCAACTCCCCTTGAAAGATTGAGTTGAAGATTTCATGTGAAATCCCCTTAGTTTCAATTAGAGAATTGATCAAAAAATTCAAGAACTCATGAGCATCCTGATGCATAGCCTCCCTGAACATTTCATTCTCTCTCTTGACAACCTCAATTAAGAGCCAGGGGGATACCACCCCTCTTGAACTACCATTTTCAACAATCGCTTCAAATGTATCCTTCATAGCGGTGAATAAGCCTTCTTTCATCCCATATTCTTCACAATGGGATTCATCCACATTAAGTAGAGGGCCACACAGTAAAGCGTTCCTTTTCCTCTGTTCTGAGTTCATTTGACTTGTTCCAAACCCCACTAAACTGATGTTTCCTTGGTTGTTGAAACCAGGCGATGATTTACACGTTGGCTCAAAATTTGATTTGTCTCCACAATCCGATTGAATAGCAAGCGCAAATCCATGTGCTTGCTTGCCATTGGTTGTACATCTTCTTTTTCGGTCACTGTCTGATCTTGGTGCCGATTCCAAGATGGCCAATCTAAAACAAGGCATATGATACAACGTCTGAAATATACTGGCAATATAGCAAGAAAAGCCAAAATTTTCCATTCCAAACACTTTATTAGACCCATCTCCCCAAGGCCATTCCGGTTCTTCTGTTGTAGCCACCTGAAGGAGATCCAATTGCTCCTTTGTGAATTCCTGCGGGGTTAACTTGAATCTGGTTTTTGTTCCCCCTTGAGGTGCTGGTGATGAATTTTGTGGTGACGACAATGTTGGTGAAGGCGTGGATGTTCCTGAAGAACTTCCACTCTCCTTTTTCCTCCAACTTTTGAACATTGGGGGATGAATTGTCTTCTACATTCTGCTTCTTGATGAAATTTCAAAAGAAACGGTGGTCTGTTTTGCCTATGTACGATCACGTAAGATCACGTAAGATCACGTAAGATCACGTAAGATCACGTAAGCACCGCTAATCTCTCTCAAAGGAGGTGAACTAAAAAAAGAAGCTAAAGAGATGTCTTTAATCCAAATGCACCCATATAAGCAGCTGGCACCGCAGAGTGCGGAATCTCTCTCCTTGGGTGGAGCACCACCACCCCAGAAAACTCCCACTATAGTCCCCCAGAGGAAGGAGAAGAGATCAACAAGCCAGCAGCACCCCTTTTTAATGCAATTGCCCCCCCAATTCACTAAATCAAAGGAACAATTCAAACCTCCACCGGCTATTTCCACCAGTGCCAATACCACACAGGATGACTCCGTTGCCAGTGCCAGAGATATCATCGATAAATACAGTATGTTCCCCCCAGAATTTGAACCCTTGCAAGAACCAGATACCAGCGATATCCTTGGGGATCTGAACTTTATGAGAAACAATGACAAGAATGATACCAGCATAGAGGTTAACGATTCTAATGATACATCCTTTGATGTTCATCCATTAAAGGAAGTTGGAATTGGGGAACCAATGGTCCCCTCTTCTCCAAAAGCTCTAACCGACGAAGAATTGCAGGTAGACAAAATTGGATCGATGGAATCGCTGATTAGTAGTGAACCAAAGAGACATACAAGGACTTTGAGTGGACAGATGCTGTCCATGGGAGCTTCTTTACAAATGTATGGTGAAAACGCCAAAAAGACGAGAGATCCAGAGGTACTGTTATCATATGCTCAGGTGCTCATCAAATCAGCATTGAGTGACGATACTGATGAATCCATAACTGAGAAAGATAAGGCAAAGTATTTGAACGAGGCCCATATGGTGCTTAAGAAGGCCATTAAACAAGGAGGGGTTGAATCCCAATATTATTTGGGAGACGCTTACTTCTGTGGGTTGTTCAATAAGGGTAAACCGGAATATTCAAAGGCCTTGAATTGTTTTGAAGGTGCTGGTAAATCTAGACATGCAGAGTCGGCATATCGTACAGCCATTTGTTATAGAAAAGGCCTGGGGTGTAGCAGAGATGCACGGAAAGTTGTAAAATTCCTTGAAATTGCATCGATGAATGGCCATCCCGTTGCAATGATGGAATATGGTATTTATTGTTTTCATGGGTTGATGGGATTGCCTGAAGACACTAACACCAAGAAAAAGGGTATCTCATGGTTGAGAAGGGCGACAGAATGTGCTACGCCATTGAGTTGTGGTGCTCCTTACGAACTGGCACTCATTTATTTGAATGGATTTAGAGATATTGTCATTAAGGATATCCAGTATGGTATTAAACTGTTATTCAAAGCAACAAATCTGGGGCATGCCAAATCCGCTGTTATGTTGGGTAAAATCTATGAAATTGGTGATATAATAACCACCAATTCGGATTTATCGATCCATTTTTACACCATTGCATCAGAATTGGGAGATCCTGATGGTATGATGGGTTTGTGCTCATGGTATTTTGTTGGCACAAACAATCTGAAAAAAGATTATCATGAAGCATTTCAGTGGGCTTTAAAAGCGGCGGAATTGGATTCTGAAAAGGCAATGTTGTTATTGCAGAGGTTTTATCAAATGGGGTTAGGGTGCGAGAAGAATGAAGAAAAAGCCCTGTATTGGGCAGACAAGGCCAAAAGACTGGAAAAGGAGAAGGAGAAGGAGAAGGTCAAGGCTTGATATACACTTGTACACACATCAAATCACTCATTAACTTGCTGTGGTTTAGAGTAAAAATATATTATTAAAAAGAGTCTAAAAAAGTATGCTGAGTTTTAAACTACATGATTGAACAAGTAGGAAACAGATTCACCATTGTGTAATCTTCTAATGGCCTCTGCCAGAATTGGTGAAATATCCAAAACCTCCAATCTCTCACAAGCCTTCACTTGATCCCCTAAAGGCATAGAATTTGTACAAATAATCTTCTTCAAACTGCTCTTGTTCAATCTTTCAATTGCATTACCTGAGAAAATACCGTGGGTGACAATAGCCACCACTTCCTTTGCACCCTCGTTGAGTAAAATATCTGAGGCCTTACAAAGAGTACCACATGTGTCTGCCATATCGTCAACCAAAATGCAAACCTTACCCCTAACATCACCAACAAGGACCATTCTTGAAACTTCGTTGGCCTTGGCTCTCTCCTTATGAATTAAAGCAAATTGAGTATCTAATTTATCTGCAAGAGAGGCGACTCTCTTTGCCCCTCCAGCATCTGGTGACACCATCATGACGTCGTTACCATAATTGTCCAAAATCCATTTCAAAACGTATGGTTCTGCATATAAGTTGTCAACTGGAATGGAAAAGAAACCTTGGATTTGTGAAGCGTGTAAATCCATCGTAATGACATGGTCACAACCTGATGCCACTAATAAATTAGCAATTAATTTGGCTGAAATAGGCACACGTGATTTATCTTTCCTATCTTGTCTAGCATATGGGAAATTTGGTATGACGGTAGTGATTTTTCTAGCAGATGCTCTCTTACATGCATTGACCAAGGCCAATAACTCAAAAACTTGAGTATTCAACTCGGGATCACAACCTGTTTGAACAATGTAAACATCTTCATCTCTTAGTGATTCCTTGACCATGACAGCACTTTGACTATTAGGGAATTTTATGGCTTCAACCTGAGCAACTGGGATGTTCAGTCTTTGGCAAATGGACGCTGTAAGATCCTTGTGGGAGTTACCACCAATTACCTTGATATTATTCTTAGTTGAATTTAAGGACATCGAGGAATTGGTTGTTGGAAGAAAAGTTTTACTGGGAGAGAGGAAGGATAAAATTTAAAATGCCGGGATACAAAAAATATTTGGGAAGAATCTCTTGATGGGTTTTCCCAGTAATTTTGTTGAGCTCCGAGATATTCAAAGTAAAAAAAATTACTGGGGGGAAAAAAACGTACCTTCATCTTACTGTAGGACCTTCCAAAAAAAAAAAACCGGGAGAAGCATTTCGAAATCTATGTAGTGAATCGAAAAAGTTACGATTATCTATTTGAACCTTGCTCCACGTCATTGATGTCGATTCAGGCCACTAAGAGACTAAACAAGGAGTACAAACAGATTCAGTTGAATCCTCCACCATACATTTTGGCAAGACCCCACGATGAGAACATTTTAGATTGGCACTACGTTATCGATGGACCACCCAACACACCATACGCGGGGGGGCAATACCACGGCAGGGTGACGTTTCCACCGGAATACCCATTCAAGCCACCAAGGATAAAGATGTGCACACCAAGCGGTAGATTTGAGGTCAATAAGAGACTCTGTCTAAGTATGAGTGATTTCCATGAGGAGAGTTGGAATCCAAGTTGGTCCGTGTCAACGATTTTAACAGGACTGTTATCATTCATGACAGGTGATGAATCCACCACCGGTAGTATTGTTACAAGTGAAAATACAAAGAAGAAGTTGGCATTTGATAGTAGAAGATTCAACAATGAGTCCAACCCAATATTTAAAAGGGTCTTCCCTGATCTATACCGGGAAAACGTTGAATATTTGGCCAATCCGGAGAAATTCAATAAGACCACAGGGAATATCTCACAAGAAACACAAACCACTGGAAAAGGCCAGCCTATAAAGGAATCATCAAATGAGCCTATTAATCTTGACCAGCTGGTTGATCCTGAGGATAGAATAAGAGCTTTGCAATCCAAGGGAGCAAAGGATAAAATTGGCAAGCCCCATAAGCCAAAGTCTACTTCATTGACTTTGTGGTGTATCGTATTAGGTCTATTGGCAATATTGTACAAGTTCCTTTTGTAAAAGCCTAATGAAAGTTGGTATATATCTATCGATCTATAGTTAATATCACGGAATTTCAATTAATTTGATCCAGATACTCCTTCAAATCTTCTTCATCGAATATTATTTCACACATTAATGAACATGAAGGACAGACTGCAATATTTTCACCCTCTTGCATATCATAGATCGATATTTCAAACCTATCACCACATGGACATGGATATCTAAACACCTGAAGATCCGCATCAAAAGTGAAGTCTTCAATTTCCACTTGATCGTATATTGTTTCCGTTTCCGACATGAATAGTTGTTGTAACCTCTCTTTTCTTTTAACTAAGATTGAAATGTGAAAAATATTTCCATGTTCTGCACGTGACCTCGGAGTTTAACCCTGGTCACGTGCTTATTCTTAGGGTATTGTGACTGCGAAATTTCCTTTTTCGGACACTCGGTTTCGACCCCCCTCCCAGGACGCGCACTGGGTGATATTTTTCAATCGAGCTCACCCACCTATTGATATCCTGAAGAAGGTAGAATCACTGATTAATGTATGTTCAAATCTAGCCTACAAGGGAGTGTGATGAGGAGCTAATGATAGCAGTTTTTACTATCTAAAAGCATTCAATGGGGAACTCTTTCTTAAAGACTGTTTTGACAATTTGGAAAAGTTTTTATTTAAATCCAAGGTTTTCACGTATTGATGAGGCTTTATAAGTGAAGAACCCATTCTATTGGACTTTAATTATATCAACCTCTTTTGGAAAAATTTTCACTCAATTTTGAACCATTTCATCAAGCTTTGAAAAACTTTTCACTCTCCTTCCTTAACCTTTGTCTTTTTCATTTACTAACAAATCTTTCAGCATGGGTATTTCTAGAGATTCACGTCACAAGAGAGCCGCCACCGGTGCCAAGAGAGCTCAATACAGAAAGAAGCGGAAGTTCGAGTTAGGTAGACAAGGTGCCAACACCAAGATTGGTACTAAGAGAATCCACACTGTCAGAACCAGAGGTGGTAACCAAAAGTTCAGAGCAATCAGAGTTGAAACCGGTAACTTCTCTTGGGCTTCTGAAGGTGTTTCTAGAAAGACCAGAATTAACGAAGTTGTTTACCACCCATCAAACAACGAATTGGTCAGAACCAACACCTTGACCAAGTCTGCTATCGTTCAAATCGATGCCACCCCATTTAAGCAATTCTTTGAATCTCACTACGGTTTAGTTTTGGGTAAGAAGGGTGCCATCACTGCCGATGAACAAAAGAGATCCGACAAGGTCCAAAAGAAGTTGGCCGGTAGAGCTGATGCTTCTAAGATCGAAGCTGCTGTTGCCGCTCAATTCGGTTCCGGTAAGTTGTACGCTGCTATCTCCTCTAGACCAGGTCAATCCGGTAGATGTGATGGTTACATCTTGGAAGGTGAAGAGTTGGCCTTCTACTTGAGAAGATTAACCGCCAAGAAATAAATCCATTGATTGAAATTTATATAACTCCTCTTTAATGCCAATCAATTTTGTTCAAAATAAGGCGCTTTATTAAGGCCATTGTAAAATTTTGATCAACTTACAACGTCCATTTATTGGAAAAAAAAGTTTGAAACTTTGTTGATCACAGTACTTTTTATAGAAATGTCCCCAGTGCCGCAGATATTCACGAGACAACCAAAGGCTGTAGGTTTATTTAATGCCCAGCCAACCTTTGAACAAGTTAAGGGTTTCAAATCCCCTGATAAAAATCAAGAAACTAGATGTGCCCAATATTCACCTGATGGGTCCTACTTCATTTACTCCCAACCAGACAAGCTTCACGTGGTTGCCCCTCTTTCTGGTGATGAACTTTTCACCATCGACATACCAAACATCATGGAATTAAACATTTCGCCCTTTGGTACCCATTTGGCCACCTGGTCACCAGTCTCAAAATTGGAGGATGGCTCCTGGTTTGAAAATGCAAAGATTATTAGAGTGAATTCGAAGGAAAAATCATGGGAAATCGTTAGATCTTTTGTCAACAAGTCCCAATCTGGGTGGATTCCACAATATACATCGGATGAATCAATTATGGCCCTATTGGCTTCACCTTTTGTTCTTGATTTCTACAAATTGAGTGAAAAGAAGATCCAATGCACACTCAATTTTAAGGATATTGGTAAGATTGAATCATTTGCCGTTTCTCCAGGTAAAAATCCTTCTGTTGCCGTCTTTATTGCCGCTCAAAAGAGTAACCCCGCATTCATCAGAGTCTATTCATTACCAAACACTAAAACGGCAGTTTCTCAAAAATCTTTCTTCAAAGGGGAATCATGTACCTTGCACTGGAATGTTTTGGGTACATCCTTGTTGGCCCTGGTCTCAACCGATGTTGACTCATCAAATAGATCTTATTACGGTGAAACCCAATTATACCTATTAGGTATATCTGGTTCATTTGATCAGAAGATTGATTTACCAAAAGAAGGACCAATCCATGAAGTGACGTGGTCACCAACTTCAAGAGAATTTGCCGTTATTCACGGGTTCATGCCTGCTGCAATTACCTTCTTCGATGCAAGAGGTAATTCAATTCACTCATTGCCAGAGGCATCACGTAATACCATTCTTTACTCACCACATGCAAAGTACATCTTGGTGGCCGGGTTTGGTAACTTGCCAGGCGACATAGACATTTTGGACCGTCAAAACAAATTCAAGAAGGTGGCATCATTCCAAGCCTCCAATACATCCGTTTGTAAGTGGTCCCCAGACGGTAGATTTATCTTAACAGCAACAACATCCCCTAGATTGAGGGTCGATAATGGGTTCAAGATTTGGTACATGAACGGTCAATTGGTTTACCAAAATCACTATGATGTCTTAAACAGTGTGGACTGGAGGTACCAACCATTAAGTGATTTCCCACCAATCACCCAATCCAAGGTCGATACACCAGATTGTTCTCCACATTCCAGTGCCTTGGAACATATCCAAAAACAAGCTGCTGCTCAAAAGTCTGCGAGTAAAGGTGCCTACAGACCACCACATGCTAGAGGTAGAAGTGCCGGTCCAAGTGGAAAATCTTTGGCCGATTTGGATGCCGAAAGAAACGGTACTGCTAAATTCAAGCCAACCGGTGGTCCATCAAAGAAGGTTATCCCTGGCTGGAACCCTGTTAATCCTCCGGCTCAACCAACAGAATCCAAGGCAGCTTTGAAGAATAAGAAGAAAAGAGCAAATAAAGCCGCTGCTGCCGCTGCTGAAGGTAACGAAGGTTCCCCATCTGTTTCTAGTGCTCCTGCTGCTGCTGCTGACGAAACCGGTATTGTCGGTGGTGTCTTTTCTCTTGAAGAGAAGAAAATCAGAAACTTGTTGAAGAAATTGAGAGCCATTGAAACTTTGAAACTGAAGCAAGCAGCTGGTGATCATTTGGAGGATACACAAGTGTTAAAAATCACTACCGAAGATAAAGTCCGTACTGAATTGGAGGCACTTGGTTGGACTGATGAGTGAGTAAGTGGATGACCTTTTTTTCTAACCGAAAGTTGATTGATATAAAACTTTATATAGACATGATGAGCAATAAGTATATTTGTTCTTAATCTTACAGTGGATTGTCACATATTATCTCCTGGTGGAAATCACTTCTCTCAGCGTACTTTGGAAAACTTTTTCCTTCAACACTCTTTTCATTCTTGTCTGTGATGTCAAATACATCTTGTGAAATATTGAAATTGCAGAGTATATTATTTGGATTACCTCCAGAGCTACTCTTAATTATTAAAGAATATGCCAGGTGTTATGTGGACATTGAAAATATGATAAGAACAAGAATCCCCGCGGATTTCCAACAAAAGCCAATCATACCCTACATGGAAATAGATCACCCATACGTTAAATTCAAACCAATTAAACTGAAAGGTGGTATTGTTCTTCGTTCAAAATCCTTCTTTGATTTCACTGTCAATGGGGATACTATAACACCTTTAAAAACGGTGATGGATTCTTTATTTCATTCTTCCACAATTGTTAAAAGTTTGGTTATAAAGGATAATTCAAAGGTGTTTTACAATAACAGTTATCACGATTTTACCAAATATATATCTTATGCCGAAGAAATTACAGTGGTGAATCCTCAACGAGGAATTGGGCAAACCAATTGGTGGAATCAGGTTTCAAAGATACAAATCACCAGGAAATATTTTCTCTTAATATCAAATATACCTGAAAGAATAAGGTTAGTGGATTATTGCCGAGTTCCACTAACAGGAATAGTGAGTATGTTCAACTTTTTCAATAAGGCCATAACGGAATTGGGAGAATATTGCAAATCTAGGAGGATATTGAATCCCTCAATATTGGTGAAATTCAGACTAATTAAGGAGAAAAGATTACTTGAATATAAAGAAAAGTTGTTGGATTTAAACCATTTAATCGATGGTTATGAACCTTTTGGTGTCAAGATTTTATTCAAAGTTTCGGAAAATTTTATGGATTTTGACCTTGTAAACACCACTCTAGGTGCTAAAAGAGTTCAAAGGAAGTAGAGTTCTCCGACATATTTTAAAATTATCAATAAAATAACCAATAAAAGAACGAGTTGAATCAAGAAAAATAATGAAGGTGGTATCATCTAAGCAAAAATGCCAAATCTAGAAGAAACTTTGTACCATCTGAAATATGCGTCTGCATCTCTCTTGGCCAATTGAGCATCTTCTTCAGCATTTGCAGAATCTTCATCTCTAGCGAAAATGCCAAATCTCGAGGAAACCTTATACCATCTAAAGTATGGTGCAGCATCTCTTTTGCTCAAAGTATGGGAACCAACACCCAATGCAGATAGGTATTCATTGGCTTGTTCTTCAGTGATGTTTTCTTCACCTTCAAATAATGGGATAATAACAGGTTCGGTGGAGTTTTCAGCAAGGGCAATACCATAACCAATTGGTTGTTCATCAATTGAAGAGGCATCAGTGGAGCTTTCATCTCTAGCAAAGATACCGAATCTAGAGGAAACCTTGTACCATCTGAAGTAAGCTTCAGGGTCAGCTTCAGCAATGGCGTCCCTCTTAGCAAAGATACCAAATCTAGAAGAAACCTTGTACCATCTAAAGTATGGATTGGCGTCTCTCTTGTTCAATTCGGACTCATCTTGGAACCCCCAGGCAGCCAAGTACTTGTTGGCCTCAGTTTCAGTGATATTCTCTTCACCTTTATAGAGCGGGATAATCACCGGTGAAGTGGAGTTATTATCTGGAAGGGCGACACCGAATGAAACTGGGGTTTCCTCTTCGATGGTGGAAGAACTTTCATCTCTGGCAAAGATACCAAATCTAGAAGAGACCTTGTACCATCTAAAATAGGCACCGGGATCTGCGACGGCATTAGCCACTGCTTGTGGTTGAGCAATAGGGGCTGCTGCTGCAAGGCAAGCTGATAAAAGAAAGGCAGAATAGAATCTCATTGCAGTGGTAGTAGTAGCGAAATTAGATTGATAAGATAGAGAACGATTTCTTTGGACAGTTCACATTTTGGTGTGGAAAGTCTGCCTTTAAATACATCTTGGATCAATTTCGAATTGGGTGGAAAAAGATCATTTGGTTTCATAAAATTAGCTGAGCGTTTCTAATATGACCTTTGGCTTCTGAAATAGGAAGGTTTTCTGAAACCAGAAGGTTAGAAAGGTTCTTTCCTTACGTTTTGTGAAACATACCCCTTGTTGTTGTTTTAAAATGAAGTTTGCGGTCAAGACCTGGTAAATTGACCTTCCTCTTTGGGTAAATTAACGGCATAATTCAAAACCATCTCTGATTCAATGCATGAATGGTATTTTTTTCAACCTAAAGATTGGATTTCATCCATTGTTTTGTGTTTGGAATCCCCTTACAGTGATCCAATTGGAAACATGTTTAATGGGACCGAGGAAGTGAATTTGATGCATTGTGGAAAAGGTTATATAATAGCATCATGGGATCCATTATTGGATATTGGGAGCATAAACAATATTAACGCTCTACAATCTTGACAGTGAAGAGAACAATTAAAATCTTCCTACATAACTAGAACATATAATATTTAATTGACAGAGGCGATGAGCATCGCTCAGCAGTTTTCAAAAAGTTCATCACATTAAGTTTAAGTACGAATACAAACGTAAATATCACCCACCAGTGGTTCAGGCTTTGTCGGACAAGAAGGCCACGCCGGGCAATTCCTTACCTTCTAACAATTCTAAGGAGGCACCACCACCAGTGGAAACATGAGATAACTTTTCAACAGCACCAAACTTCTTAGCAACGGTAGCAGTATCACCACCACCAATGATGACAGTGTTACCAGCAGCACAAGACTTGACAGTGGCGTCCAACATGGCCTTGGTACCCTTTGAGAAGCTTTCGAACTCAAAGACACCAGGAGGACCGTTCCAAACGATGGTCTTAGCTTGAGCAATGGCATCGGTGAATTCAACGATAGTCTTTTCACCAACATCCAAACCCATGGCAGTACCTTCAATACCTTCAGCTGCTGTGGCGTAACCGACGGTAGCATCGGCAGCAAACTTGTCACCGGTGACATAGTCAACAGGGAGATAGATCTTGACGTTATTCTTCTTGGCCTTTTCAACCAACTTTGGAACGATTTCAGCACCGGCTTCATCGAAAAGAGAGCCACCGATAGACTTACCGTTAAGAACCTTGTTGAAGGTGAAAGCCATACCACCACCGATGATCAAGAGATCAACCTTGTCCAATAAGTTGTCGATCAATTGGATCTTATCGGACACCTTGGCACCACCGAGAATGGCCAAGAATGGTCTGACTGGGTTTTCAAGAGCCTTGGAGAAATATTCCAATTCCTTAGCCATGAGGAACCCGGCGGCTCTTTGTTCCAAGTGGAAACCAACCATAGAAGAGTGAGCTCTGTGGGCGGTACCAAAGGCATCGTTGACGTAAACGTCAGCCAAAGAAGTCAATTGTTCTCTGAACTTTTCGACAGCGGCCTTATCAGCCTTGACCTTACCTTCTGGGGTCTTCTTGGAACCTTCTTCTTCAATGTGGAATCTCAAGTTCTCCAAAAGGACAACAGAACCTGCTGGGGCAGAATTGACTGCACTGGTGACCTCTGGGCCAACACAATCGTTGAGGAAGAGAACCTTCTTGTTCAAGAGGGATTCCAATTCAGCAGCAACTGGCTTCAAGGAGTACTTGGCATTGGCTTCACCATTTGGTCTACCCAAGTGGGAGGCCAAAATGACAACCTTTGGCTTTTGTTCCAAGACGTAGTTAATCGTTGGCAAGGCGGCAACGATTCTTTGGTTGTTGGTGATCTTGTCACCGTCTAATGGAACGTTGAAATCGACACGGATGAAAACTCTCTTACCGGCAACGTTGAGGTCTTTAACACTAAGCTTATTTGCGAGGGACATTGATTCAATTGACTAATACACTGATCAGGTGGCTTACCAACGTGGTGGAAAAATCGAGGGGGTGGGCCTTTTTATATGGCAAAAAAAGGGAAAGTCTTCTCCGAGCGTATAGCGTGACTCCGGGTTATTACGTAACGACACATCGTATGAAAAAGACTCCGCAGAAGGTGTTCCGATCGAGAAGAGAGTGAAAACCGATTCCATCGTTGGAGCTCTCTAGATATCACCAAGAAAGTCGATTTTAGAGTAATTTAATTAATTTTACCAGGGTTTGAATTGTTTGAAATGATTTAAAAACGGTAATACCATTGAAGGTAATTGACATGACATCTCGATAGAACAATGACATCGGTACTGATGGAATTAGTAAATGAAAGGTTATGAATGATTTTAAGGTAGATTGTTTTGTTTGGAACTACATCATAAATAGCTCAGCACGTTCTTAAATATCAGTTAATTTAATAAATAGTAATAAGATCATAAAGGAATAAATAGGGAGGGCATTTGGGTCCACCACATCAGGACACGCTTAATCCAATGAAGAGGCACCAGTAATAATATCAACCAATTCGTTGGTAATGACGGCTTGTCTGGTTCTGTTGTACAAGATGGAGTACTTGTTGATCATATCACCTGCGTTCTTAGAAGCGTTATCCATAGCGTTTCTTCTAGCGGAGACTTCAGAAGCGTAACCTTCGGCCATACCAGCAAAGACAGCGTTGGTCAAAGCAATCTTGGACAAGACTTCGGTGGTACCATTGTCATCTTCAATGTCGAAAACAGACAACTTGGTGGAAGCATCAATGGCTTCTTGAGAGAAAACAGAAGCAGCAGATGGTTCGAAAGAGACGGAAGAGGTGAACTTGTTGTAAAGAATGACAATTTCACTGTATTCACCCAACTTGGAGATTTCGTCAACAATCAAAGAAGCTTCGTTGAAAGATGGGGTTTCCTTACCAACACCGTTGAATGACAAGACCAACTTTTCTGGAGCGGATCTCAGAACTTGTGTCTTGATCTTGTCACCAATGGTGACAACTTCAGCGTTTGGAGTGGAAGCAATCTTAGCTCTCACAGCCTTACCCATTTGAGAGTGAATGGAACCACACAAACCCTTGTCAGAAGTGATGGCAACAATCAAGGTCTTTTCAGAACCTTCAGGGGAGGCGGTTTCAGCAGTCTTGAAGAAGTCCAAGTCGGATTCTTGATAGACTCTGGAGGAGGTCATGGCCTTGGTAGCCTTGTTCAATCTGGTGGAGGCAACAATCTTCATGGTCTTGGTGATCTTTTCAATGTTCTTGATAGACTTCAATCTCATTTCAATTTCTCTCAAGGTAGCATAGTTTCTAAATAACAAATGTTAGTATCAATCTTGGTTAGTTTAGTTTTGGTACACGTTAAATCACTTCATCTTTTCGTCTTCCATCCATGAAAATTTTTCCCATAATAAAATGACAATTGTGTGAGACAATCAATTCAACAAATAAGTACACTCTCTTGTAGTATTAAATATTGATTGATTCCTTTGAATTCATAACATCATTTAAAGGCATTTCCTCCACCAATGATTAAAGAAGGTATAAATTTCCATTCAAGAATAAAAGTCCTTCAAGTGTAGTTTCAATACGTAAATGGTCCCAAATGAAGCCCAGGTTATCTATTTAACACATCTTTCCAATCAATTTTTTCATCGTGGCTTTATTAACGTGTACCAAGTTGTAATGTTCAATATTGACCTTTGGTTAACATTGAATTAGGAACCAAAGGAAGAGTAGAAACCTCGCCTCTCATTCCACTTTCTTGTCTACATACCTAGCTGGTGCAGCGGAGGCACGAGCAATTTGATTGGCACCGACTCTGTACATGGTTGATCCTATTCGTAACACTTGAGCCAAAGTTCACCAGTTGGCGAATTGGACAAATCTGCGCGCTGCGCGACCCCTCGCCGGGGGCGTGCGGATTTTCATTGGTCGCGGGTCACGTGATTTGGATGCTCAGCAAACATATTTTTATTAAATTTAATCTGTATAAAAAGAAGAGAGCCAAACTTCAGCAACCCTTTTAGAGACGACCTTATTGATCTTACGGGATCCCACTTCGTTGGAAAAATCGTTTTCTAGCATTAGCGAAGGTTCTCCCTTCCATTCTTTGTAAGCAGTGGCTAATCCATTTGGGGTTTTGTATTTCCTTTGTATCATGACAGCCTTATCAAGAGACATGCCCTTAACCCTCCTTAGGCACTGAATAAATACATCCTTTATCCTGAGTGACGAGCGCTTCTGCATGATTGCTTCAAAAATATCGTATTTATAAACGACTTCAAACTTCTTATCGAATTTCATTCTCATTGTATCCAATATAGAAAGATATGTATCCTGAGAGTCCACAGTAGTTGGTTGGACCACTAAGAGGTTTTTATCTTTGTATATTTTCGCCACAATTTTGTCAAAATCTGTGATATACTTGATGGTGGCTTCGTAATCTTTTGTACGCACCAAGGTAGCCTTCAAGTTTGTATTCATTGTAGCCATTGCAGTCCTGATTTTCTCGGCATCACCATCTAACTTTAGACCCATATCTTCCTCCACTAAATATGTGATTCTTTTCAATCCACACTTCTTCAATCTGCCCTCCTGTTCTCGGAATCTATTATCTTTGATACTACTGACTAAATCGTCTAACCTCTTTCTTTCAAAAAGATGGTCCAAGATTGCCTCTTGGTGGGTTACTTTATTAATGGCAATCCATGCTCCGTCACCCACTGGTAAGTTTCTATTTTCAACATCTACACCTTTTCTCTTCAAATCATTGTAGAATCTCTCCCTGTCGCTCTTGATAGCCACTTCCCTCTTGTCCAACATAAAAACGACATCATAACTCCCCGAATCCCAAATGTCGTAATCGATTCCCAGGTAAGATCGCATTGGCTCGGAATGAGTAAAACTCGATTGGGGTCTCAATGGAGACGATTCTAACAAATCTAGAGGTTCAAACATCGAATTATTGGCAGTATTTGGATTCGAACTACTCGCCACAGGGTTATTGGAGTTATCCAGAAAGACTCTTGGTTGTCTTTCTTTCACAAAAACCTCCGTCTCATTATCAGGTATTTCTTTAACATGAGCATCCCATGTCAACTTCATTGCGGTCGCTATATCCACCCCCCTATCCGTCAAGCAGTATTTGGGAGGGTTGCCTATTTTCTCTACAAGGTCGTTATTGATAAGCGTCTTCATACTCGACCAGGCAGTGTAGGATTTATTTCCCGTGTTTAAACCTGCAAACGAAGCATCACAGTATTTCGACGCATTCGCAATGATCTCCCCCTTATGTATTCCGTAATGATTCTTATCATGCAGATGCAGTGCCAGAAGAATTCCAAACCCTCCCGATTTGAAGGCAGGTTTGTATTCTCTTCGTTTTCTTTTCTTGCTCACTTCATTTGGAGTATCGATATCATTTCGTAATTCTGGGTCCCCGGGCCTCTTATTATTGGCTTCCTCATAGGGTCGGTCGTTTTCCAAACACCATTTCTTCATTCGTGAGCTCAACATCCCGATTATCGACTTGCCAAAATACTTCAAAGGTTCCAATTCTCTTGGATGATTGTACTCCCCGGGTGAACTCTTGAGGGATCTGATTGCATTGTTAAGAACAAAACTCTGTTTGTTTCCGATTTCCTGTTTCGCCTGGCGTTCAACTTCAAGCCATTCGAGAAACAGATCCTTCATTAAGAAAAAAGGTGACGATAAAGGTACAAATATTCATGTATAAACAAGGAGGTATATAATGTCGATTATCATTGACGACTTGTTGGCTTCATCGTAGTTGCCTGGGGCTGATCTGACTCCTGGGCCGCCTTCCATGGGTCCTCTACCTCACTCTGTGAATTTGAGCTTGGTTTTTCCTGCTGTTCCGTGTGATGAACTTGGTGCAACTCCTTCTGTAGGTTCTGTTCTATACGTTTTTCTGCCACGTCCTTATTCCAAGCCTGCTCCTCCAGTCTGAATTGGGCTAGGGCTCGTAGCTGGTCCACTCTAACCTCCTCCTTTGCTAAATCCTCCAATGTGGGATGAGCTCTTCTCACGTGTCTCAACCATTGTTTCCAAGGAATTGGGATCTGGTCAAAGTAGGAGTGAACAAGAGGTTGTGCCACTCTTGGTTCAAACACTCTCCTCGGCCTATTTGAAGATCTATCGAGTATGAACTCCCAGTAGGTATTACCGTCCAAATCGTATCCTATGAAAAACTTGTGGCGGAAGGGCACATTTCTCAAGGACCTCCATTTATAATAGATCTGCTTGTGGAGTGGGACGAGGTTCTGGAAGTCGGCAATTCTTTGAAACATCTCGGTCACGGAGAGAAACCAACTCCTTCAAATTTTTTACGAGATCAGTTACCAGTGAGGAAACGTTTTATGCCAAAATGGTCAAATTAGGGATCTTGTTCTATTTGAACTTCACTTCCGCGTTGAGACCCACTTTATACACTCTTTGTCGAAATAATGAACTTTATGCAATGCTTGAAACCATTGTCAATTATGAGAATAGATTCAATTCCAGGTACCACTATGACTGGGTCTTTCTAAATGATGAGCCCTTCACGGATGAGTTCACGCGGTACGTTTCAGCATATGTATCTGGAGAGGCCCATTTTGGTCTAATTGACAAATCCCACTGGTCAATTCCTGACGACGTGGATCAGGATTTGATGAGGTTGAAAATGAATCAAATAATGGAGGATCCAGAGGGGGCTTATCCTTATGCCAATAGTGTATCATATAGGAATATGTGCCGATTTGAGTCTGGATTCTTCTATCGTCATCCATTGCTTGAAAATTATGACTACTTTTGGAGAGTAGAGCCAGGGGTTTCTCTCGATTGTGACATTCCGTATGATATTTTTGAATATATGGTAGATAACCAGTACGACTATGGGTTTACAATTTCAACAATCGAATATCCCAAGACGGTTCCTTCATTATTCTCCGCATTGATCGATGCTCTAAAGCAGCAAAATTCAACCCATTTGATGCATTCCAATGAGAATTATTCAAGGTTCATATTCGATGCTACCAGAGAAGATTATAATCTCTGTCACTTTTGGACAAACTTTGAGATAGGAAATTTGAACGTGTTTAGATCCCCAGAATATGAGAGCATCTTCAACTACTTGGATTCTCACCCCTCCAAGGGGTTCTTCTATGAGAGATGGGGAGATGCACCTGTTAGAACAATGATATTATCAATGATCCTCAACCAAAATAGGATCAAGCATTTTGATGAGATAGGTTACTCTCATGAACCATATACCCAATGTCCACAAGATGGTGACTTGAGGATGAAATTAAGATGTTCTTGTGATCCAAAATCAGACATAACAAACAAATGGTTCTCTTGCGGTGATTGGTTCCGCAGAGTCACAAACGGCCAAGCATAAACCTTTCATATATATTGAAGATTGTTATCCTTATCTGTAACTCTACAACAAGAATAATAGTAAACGTTTCTTCAATTGAAGGTCGCCTCAAGTGAATTTCTGGCAAATTGGTAACCTACCTTTCCAAAGTGGCCTACAAACATGAAATAATATTTCAACCTTGCCCCAGTGTGCCCCAAGCTCTTTCTGAATTCCGTAACTTCCAAACCATGAAACCCATAAAGGCGCATTTGAAGAAGTAAAGTGACTATCAATTATTTCAAAGCCTCCGTAAATACCCCCAAAAATTCATATCATCTCACAAATATCTGTAAAGATGGTGATGTTAAAGAAAGGAACAAAAGAAGATACCATCGTCATGTGAAAGAACATTGATTGTTTTATATCCTGTGCATAAGCGCGTGACCCAAGAACCAAAGATTAAAGGATTACAGCATAAATCAATGCAATGGCATCAGGCTTATTAGTAAAGCCCCCTTAACTGTTTCACAAATACCACATTTTGTGGTCACCAGTTAACCGTATGGTTAAACTTATCATTAGCTCTCTTTGGCTGAGCATGCTATCAATCTCTCAGAATATTGCTCAGCGCTTGTTGGCATTGTAAGAAAGCATTTTCCCATTGATTTCATCTGATTGTAATGAACCTTCACTTGAATTCTTCTAATAATATGTAGCTTCTTTTTTTTGTGGGGCAGCTAAAACCGTAATCTCTAATTCTCGCATAGAGATTGGTAATTGCTGTTGAAAGTTCAGCAAATGATTGTCCGCCTGGTTTCTTGTACCCCATTCTAACGAAGTATTCAACGAGGAATCCCCAGAAAATTTCACCTAATTGAAGACACTCACATTGCCACTAACCCAGAGTTCTTCTCAGCTACTATATAGTGGTGACAATTGGTGTACCTTTGTGAAGTTTGTGGCGGTTCTCAATATGATCCAGTGCAATAGATAAATCAAACCCATTTTTACCATTTTTAATATTATTGAGCAAACCACAATTGGCCCTTATTAGCAATATAAACTCTATTTCCAAACTACGAGAACACCTTTGACGAAATTGCTCCCAATTATCCATTCATGTGCTTCATCTTGGATGAAAATATATGTGAACTCTTTATTATTTCCAGGTGTTAGAGTATTCTGTGATATGCAGCCTTAACGGTTGAGATTTACAGGAAATTGCAAATTTCAATGTTTGGTCAACTGTAAAATGTGAGTAGGGAATATTCCAGCTTAGAACTATAAGTAAGGGATTTTGTGAACCTCATAATTGATATTCGGAGTTTAATTCAAGTAAGAAATTGATCTGTTGTTGCAGATGGACGTTTGTAAGTGATTTCATCTATTTTAGATCGCTCTGCAATGGCAGTAGTGTGATGACCATCGTTTTGTTGTCATCCAACCACAGGAGAAGCACCCTCGATGTTTGTAAGAATGATCTATACCTCTTAATAACAGTAATCAACCCCACACTTAAAGTGAGCCTCTTTCTCAATTGGTAGTTCTTTACTAATTTGTCGTGAATGAGACCAGGATGCCTCCAAAATTGGTTCAAAAGTCCCTCTTTGAAGTATGGAGTGGCAGCAAGACTAGGAAGGTTAAAGTGGAACGAACAGAAGTTAGCGAAGAGAGGGAAGAGCCATTTCAATGTCCCATTTGTTCTATCAATTTATCAAGGTTTGATTTAGATGCCCGGACAATCCACGTAAACAGATGTATCGAGCCTGCAGAAGCTACCAGTGTTGTGACTGAAGAATTCCAAGTCGTGGAAACATTACAAGTGAAAATAGAGAGGGTAGAAAGACGAAAACGGACGACCACTGCTAAAGCCAAAGAATCCAAGAAGAGAGCTAAACCGCCAATACCGGATCATAAGATTCTACAGTTTGATGATAGAAATAAGCTTGCTGTGGATGCCTTTTGTTATGCGCAAGATTGTGAAATTGATATCTACTTATTAACCCATTTTCATGCCGATCACTATGGAGGATTATCCAAATCATGGTTTAGTAACTCGGGAATCAAATACTTTATCTCAACCCCCGTGACGGGGAGATTGGTGGAACAAAAGTATGGTAAGGGAGATTGTGAATGGATTGAAACTGAGTTCAATAAGTGGTACCAGATCCCCCATAGCGATATAGAGATCATGGCTTTAGACGCCAATCATTGTCCTGGTGCAGGGATCTTCATAATAAGATGCAAAGAGCAGTCTTTTTTACATTGCGGAGACTTCAGAGTATGTAAATCCATGATTGAGCAATTACAAAAGTATGACTTTCAAAGGTGTTATTTGGATACAACCTATTTGGACCCAATGTATAGTTTCCCCAAACAAGAAAATGTTATCAGTGTTACCTCTGAGTGGATTAAAGAGAAATTTGATGGCTATAAATCCACCCAAAGACGAGTATTGGATTATTTTGGTGGATCAGGACAGTCGAGTGAGTTTTTGGTTGTGGTAGGTACCTATTCCATTGGTAAGGAGCGGTTGGCTTTAGGAATAGCTGAAGCTCTACAAACTAAGGTATTTTGTTCGGAGGAAAAGTATAAATTGCTCAGTACTTATGACTGGCCTGAATTGGTCAATAGGTTGGATACAAAGAGACCGATAGACTGTGGAGTCCACTTGATTTCCATGCAGAAGACAAAGAAAGAAAATATGATGGAATATTTATCCCAATATTCGTTGAAATACAAATCCATCTTGGTGATCCATCCAACTGGTTGGTCGTTTAATTGGAGAAGCAAAGATGAGAAGAAGTCTAATATGGAGTTGATCAGTGGTGGGTTGAAGGAATTCATAAAGGCTGATGAGACAGGAATGAAGAATAATATGCTCCAATCACTTGAGCGAGGGTTTAATGTGGGTTCCTCTAAAGGTGGCTTGGTCACTTTTAGAAAAGTCACTGTTCCATACAGTGAACACTCCTCCTTCAGAGAACTATTCTACTTTGTGAATCTGGTAAATGTTACGGAATGGATCACAACCGTTAATAAGGATGGTGATGAAACACAACTCAAATGGATTGGCGATTTCCAGAAACATCCATCACTGGAATTGGAAGAATTATAAAACATATGATATTGGTGCCGATGAGCAAATGAGCCCGTCTTATGTAATCCTTCGCGGGCTCCTAACCATTTTGGAGGGGGAAAAAAAGATGAAGAAAAGTTTCTAGTCATTATTTATAACCTATTTGTGGAACTTGACGTGTCACACACCACTCGAAAGGTTAAGAACTCTTCAAAAGGAACTCTCGATCCACTCATTTGAAGAATAAAAGTTTAATTTACTCTTTTTTCTCAATCGAAGAATTTACTCGAATAATGGACATTAGTGCAGTTTTAGAAAATGCCATCTTGAACCCCAACGCGGGAGAGAGACAGGCAGCTGAAACCCATTTGAATAAGCTGGCAGAAGAGAATTGGATCCAGTACATGGGATTGATGACACAAGTGTTAGGGGATGAAACCAAAAAGACGGAAGTTCGTATGTTGGCAGGTTTAGGGGTCAAAAATCAGTTGACTTCTAAGGATATTGGTAAAAAGAATGCACAAGTGGAAAGATGGTTGACTTTAGATCCTAATACAAAGCAACAAATCAAGGAAATTGCTTTAAATACCTTACTTTCTAAGGATGACCGAGTTGCAAATCAAGTGGCTCAATTGGTGGCTTCGATTGCAGACATCGAATTGCCAAGGGACCAATGGTCGGATTTAATTCAGATCATTGTGGAAAATACTAAAACAGAAAAACCAGAACATGTTAAAAGGGCATCCCTTTTAACGATCGGTTATATTTGTGAAACTGCAGATCCAATGAATGCAGTCATTGCCTCTCAATCCAATGGTATCCTTATTTCAATTGTTCAAGGTGCACAATCTTCAGAACCTTCCATTATTGTTAGAAAAACGGCTCTCTCGGCTTTGGTTAATTCTTTAGATTTTATTGCCTCCAATTTTGAAAGAGAAGGTGAAAGAAATTACATCATGCAAGTTGTTTGTGAAGCTACTCAAGCTCCGGATGCTGAATTACAAGCATTGGCATTCGGTGCATTGGCTAAAATCATGCAATTGTATTACCCTTACATGGGTGTCTACATGCAAAAGGCACTTTACACACTCTCTGTGGAAGGGATGAAAAGTTCTGATGATCGTGTTGCTTGTATGGCAGTGGAATTTTGGTCCACTGTTTGTGAGGAGGAATTGAACATTATGATGGATGTGGAGGAGAATAACGTAGAAATGCAATCTTTCAATTTCGCCTTGATTGCCATTAGTGATGTTTTACCTGTTTTATTGAACTTGTTGACAAAACAGAACGAGGATCCTGAAGATGACGATTGGACTGTGGCAATGGCTGCTGCTGCCTGTTTGCAATTGTTTGCCCAAGATACAACTAATTACGTTGTTCAGCCAACCCTACAATTTGTTGAGGAAAACATCAACTCTCCAAATTGGAGAAATAAAGAGGCTGCTGTTATGGCATTTGGATCCATTTTGGACGGACCAAGTAAGGAACAACTGGATACACTCATTGGTCAAGCTCTACCACCTATATTATCCTTGATAAATGACGATACATTGCAAGTCAAGGATACCGTTTCATGGTGTTTGGGTAGGATTGCCGACCTTTGGGCTGAATCCATTGATATCAACAACACCTTGCCTCAATTACTCCAAGCTTTAATGCATGGGTTGAAGGATCATCCGAAGGTGTCAACTAATTGTTGTTGGACTTTGATCAATTTGACTGAACAGTTATGTGCAGATGGACCAGAATCAAACGCCACTGTTTTGTCTCCATACTACGTGGATTTTGTTCCAGTCTTACTTCAAGTTTCTGGTAAGGAAGACAATGAATACTCCTCCAGAACATCTGCATATGAGGCCCTCTGTACTTTCGTCTTAAACAGCTCCCAATCCGATTTGGGTTTGGTGTCTCAAATCGCTGAAAAGGGGATTGAAAGATTAGATGCCACGACTTCTGCTCAAGCCAACTACTTGATGGGGAAGCTTTCCTTGAATAATGAGGATAAAGCCAATTTAGAGGAACTCCAATCAACAGTCTTATCCCTTTTAACCAACGTCATTAGAAGAATTGGACCAGATATTATCAATTTCTCTGATCAACTAATGGAAAAGTTCTTAAATCTATTACAAATCCAAACTGCGGATTCTGTCATTGAGGAGGATATTTTTATGGCCATTTCGGCCATTGCATCTGCAGTCGGTCAAAACTTTGACAAATACATGTCTTCCTTTTTACCATTTCTCACGAAGGCTCTTCAAAATGTGGAATCTCCTGTCTGTGATGCGGCTATTGGTATTATTGTCGATATCTCCCATTCCTTGGGTCAGCAATTCATTCCTTATTGTCAAACGTTGATGAGTATTCTTGGTAATATCATCTCTAGCATCCAAATTCGTCGTGAATTAAGACCTTTGATCTTATCCTGTTTTGGTGATATCGCTTCCAACATCGGTACGGAATTTATCCAATATCTCGATGTGGTTATGTCCATTTGTCTTAGTGCTCAGACCATGGAACCTTTGGACAATTCCTTCGATTCGGAAGATTACATGATTTCCATCCATGAAGCTGTTTTAGAGACTTACGTTGGTATTGTTGCTGGTTTGCATGATTCTCCTCAACCATTGTTAGGATATACTAATCAAATCTTCTCATTCTTGTCAATGCTTTACCAATCTGGGTTACACTCTGGAAACGATACAACTTCTCGTACGGCCATTGGTTTAATTGGTGATTTGGCACAAGCTTTCAATGGTCAAAATGTTGACTACTTTAATCAAGAATGGGTTTCTGATTACATAAAACAAGTTAGGACCAGTTCAAAGTCAAGTCAAAAAACGAAAGATGTTGCAAGATGGGCCAAGGAGCAAGTTTCTTTTGCCACTAAATTTTAAATGAAAGTCAACCACCTCAAGCGAGAGGGGGGCTTCTTTTATGCAATCTTTTCTTAACATTGACGTGCTTTCGTTTTAATCTATTTCTCCTTTTTGGCATTTTGTTAATTCAACCTTTAACGTTAAGTTAACTTGTATATTTCAATAAATACATTATCAGGAAAGTTCTCTGAAAGAGACGTCATGCCAGGAGTATCTTAATAAATATATGCGCTCTTATTTGCATTTGTATTTAATCAAACCCATGATTGGTGAGGGTCAGCGATGTTAAATCATTAATAACAAAATTATAAAATAAAACCCAATTTTATCAAATTGTGTATACGTTAAGTATTTAATTACAAATCATCTTTCAAATTATTCTTCAATAGAGTGTTACTAAGATTGTACAATCCTCCCTGTGGTTCCCTTTACATTATTGAGATATTAGCGGATTTGACTATGCAAAGATAAATTTAATGGGAAAAGAAAGTACCAACCAATTCCCAACATGTATACTTGGTTAACTTTACAGACTTCCACTGTTACTATCTATAGGTTTTCCTATAGTATCATCCTTTTCATAAAATTCACTTGAAGTGTTCATGAGCCTAACTACAGTAAAAAATACCTTTCCATAACGCATCTACACATCTTCAAAATAGATGCTATCGGGCTTCCCAAAGGATCTAAGGATCGGGTGTCTCCCAAATGGGGTGTCTGACATTGTGCGGGATAAATGGTTATCCAGTGGTGGCTTTGAAAACCAATTGGTGGATATAACGCCAGAAAATATAGGTTTGATGAGTGACCAAGAGTTGATGCAATTCACTCATTTCATATCCAATGAACCCTTTGAGGGATTTCATAAAGTGTATTATGATCTCTATATACCGGTTGTGACATCTACCTGGTTAGAGAAGGGGTTATTGAAAGGCAAGGTTGAACCTGTGAGATCTTACACTATTGATGATCAATTGGTATTTAAGGGGAAGTATTTTGCATCCGGACCGTTTGAGAGTTACCAAGTGATCAAGTCTTTTGTTGGTTTTTTTGGTGGGGAGTTCATCCATGAAATCAATGCCAACTTGAATTATTATGTCAAGGGGGAGGATTTGGATCCTACGTTGAGTATTTTGGAAGACTATAACGCGAGAGGAAAGAATCAGATTGATATTATAGATATTGACTGGTTTATTGATAAGATAAAGCCGGCAAAGACGTTGGAAGGTGTGAATGTGTCCGTTTCGTCAGATATGAATCCGAGGGTCAAACATTTAATTGAGGATTTAATTCAAAGAATGGGTGGTACTACCGGGGATGATGTTATAATAACCAACTATAAATTAGATGTGTCTAGAACACAATGGACCCCAGATTGGATCTTCCATCATGCATTAGGTGTCACAAGACCTTCGTTCCTTAATTTACCCCCACAACGCCAGTCAGTTCAGGGGATGAATAAGCTTGTTCTCTCATGTTCTAACTACACAGGTCACTCGAGGAGGTATCTTGAATTTTTGGTGGAGAGAATGGGCGGTAAATTCATTAGGACATTGAAGAAGGGAGTCACAACACATTTGATTTCTGCAAATTCGGTGGGAGATAAATATAATTATGCCCAACAGTGGGGGGTCTCGATTGTCAACCATTGTTGGCTAGAGGATTGCTATTCGAAATGGCAGCTCCTTGATTGTGATAAATATAGACTGTTGGTGAGAGAAGAAGGAAGCGAGGTGAGAGTCATTGACCATCCTCAAATAGACATGCATTTCAAAAGGGCAAGAGATGCTCTAGACGATAGACAATCAGAAATTGATATGAAAAACGAAAAAGATGACCAACCTCCAAAGAAGAGTCGTAAGATGGCAACCGGGAATGATACCAAAAAGATCAAGTTACAAGATGATTCCCGTAAATCTGAAGAAGGCGGTGATTTTGAAACTACCTCAGATGACAGATTGGTGGAAGTTACTCTTGACGCGGCAAATAAGAAGAGGAAAAACAACATATCGAAAAGTGGTACCAGCAATGATTCAAGCTTTGTCGAGCCAAATACAAAAATGAACATTACCGCCATCCTTACTGGTGTGGAATTTTCACTTTCACCAAAGGATAAAAAGGTCTTGAAGGCTCACGGCATAACCATCATTGATAACCCATTATCCCCCAAATTGAACTGTATCATCAGCCCCACTTTATTAAGAACGGAAAAGTTTCTTAAGGCTATGTCAAAGAACCCCAAGTGGTATCTCAATGAAAAGGTGATTGAAGATTGTTTAAGAGGACAGCTGCGTGGATTGGAGGATTATTTTCTTTGGAAGGGGATTGATTTGAAGGATATTCAAAGTAGGGGAATTTTCACCGGATTTACTTTGGATGAGGCAGAAAATGCAATGGCTTTGACTAAGACGGGGATCCTCTCTCATAGAGAATTTCTTTGTGGAAATGAAATTATGGCAGGGGTCATCAAATCCTTTGGGGGAAAGATTGTCAAAAGAACAAAACTGGAAACAGTCACCTGCAGTTGGGATGATCTTGTTTCTTCCCTTTTTAAGGGCATATTTGCCTTTCAGGAGGGGGTTTGTGTGCAAATTGCATAGATCTTTGGATTATTGCTCATATTAGCCTAAACGGGTAATGGACACTGCACATATTTTTTTCCTCCTTTCTCCGTTTAAATCTTTCACAGCAATTGATAAGATGGATCAGGATACCCTTCTACCCATTGCCAACGTTGGAAGGATAATGAAGAGAACCCTTCCGCCATCAGCGAAAGTCTCAGGTGAGGCCAGATCGCTTGTACAAGCATGTGTGACAGAGCTGATTGCTTTCATAACTTCAGAGGCGTCGGAAGGTTGTCTCTTAGAAAAGAGGAAGACCGTTACTGGGGAAGACGTTTTGAGCTCACTGGCAGCACTTGGATTTGACCACTATGCTGCTGTATTAACAATATACTTGGCAAGATACCGAGGACGAAATAATCCCGAAGTGTTGGGAGGCCCAGCGGAGGAGGAAGCCCAACTTGAAGATTTCAATCATGGGGATGGTGAGGGTGATGATGTAAATAGGGTTGAAAGTGTTGAAGATTTAGACCAGGAAGATGACGAGGATTTGTCAAATTTCAATCTTTCATAGGTATTGCCCAATTGGGATTAAAAGAAGAGACTAATAGGGAAAAGCCCCTTTTGTATTTTATATATCACTTTTACGTTCTGTTTTCTTTATAGGTACAAAGGAACACTTTTACAGGCCGAGATAAGAAAGTAACCCGATCTCACCCCATGCATTTTTTGATGCTTGATTGAATATTGCTATTGTCATTGGTATTGATTTCCCATTATTATCAATTATAACACCGGAACCGATTGATTTGCCAACAACACTCACCCTAGAAAATAGATCTGGTAATTGGTTGACTTTAACAAACCAATTGAACCTTATATCTGGGTGGGTCATGATTTGATACCCATTGGCTGGCAAGTTTATTTCAAGTTTTTTAATTGAAACAGGTAATGAGCCAACATTCAGACCTTTTTCAGTTATAAGAGGATCGTATTTTTCCTGAAATCGTTGAGGTAGTGTATTGGAAAATGAAACCGATATCGTTTCCATCATAGAATTATTGGACCAGTTACATGAGCTCAAAATAGGCTCATCAAACATTTCAACATTTTTGTTCCCCAATGGCATCATATTGAAATATTTAGTTGTAACAATTGCAATTTGTTTTAATTGTAAGGGTGGAAGCCAAGAGTGACCTTGAACAAAGTTTTGGATTTCAAATGATAAAATTTCAAGACTGGGGGGTAAACAATTCAATTGATCTGAGTTGCAAAAATTATATCTCAAAGCCACCCTTTTCAGATTCTGAAAGGGAGGTTTATTTAAAAAAAATTGGGATAATGCTGTGAAATCATTATGGTTGGAGATGATATTTTCAACATTTGTGAATCTTTTCAATTGTTGAGAAAAAGGATCCCCGGAGGATGAGGATGGAAATTTTAAATCTATTGAGTGTAAATCCTCATTCTTAATAAGAGGTAACGATTTTTTAATAGATATTCCAGGTATTTGAATTTTGAGCCCAAATCTCAAATTGGGATATTTCAAATGTAGCTGACTTATCAATTCAATCTCGCCACTGTCTGGGTATTCAAATTCCTTCTTTTTATCACTGTTCTGAAATATAAGTTGATCCACATTGATAAACTTCGATAGAAGCTCAGACCATGACTGGTTCATTAAATCATAGATTCTAAGCCCGGTGAATGTAATTTGCTTCAAACCCTGCAGCCCAACAACGGACAAATTTCTTAGTTTAGGGGCATCATATCCTGAAACCTCAATGCATTTGATCTTACCAAAGATAGATGTTAATTTCAGATCTGTGTGAAAATCTACTGAATTGCAATTAATCACAAGATATTCTAATTGATTATAGGTGGTAAGATTTAAACTTTCCACATTTACTAACAATTCACTCAGAAGTAAAAAATGATCATCATTAAATGTATAAGATTTCTGATCCCTTAGCTGAATGCTCTTTATAAGACTGTACCTTCGACCTATTAAAAACTTTATTAATTTGAAAAGATTTGAATTGATATCAAATTCTTTAACTTGCAAATCAAAATCAAATTGGATATTTCCCTGGGCATTGATATAAATATCATTGAATTTTCTCATCAATAATTTAGCCTTGATCAAATCTTCAACTTCACTTTCAACTTTTTCAATGGATAAAGAGTTTAAACAGTGGATTACGTCAAAGAGATCACAAAGACAAATTCCTTCAACCGTGATGGTTTCAATGAGAGGAAAAGGTAAACCTGTCAAGATCTTCTTAAATTTAATGATTGACATCGATAAAAGAAGGTGATTACTGCTTATCTAATGTTACGTAATCTCCCCAGGAATTCATACAAAAAGGAAAATCAATTTTCTCAAATCGGAAAGACATAAAATATACAATATTTTCAACTAAAAAAGTAAAATAAGCTCAATATGTTCTTCTTAACATCTATTATTATATCCCTTCTTTTAAAAAGGTTGTTGGAACTTTTGTTAATTTAAAAAAAAACCAGGAAAATAATGACAACAGGAAGCCCGTTGTAAATTACTGAGCATTTTTTTAAAAAATATCGCGATGTCCCATTACCCGATTATCCGCACCAACTTAGCCCTCAAAGAAATATCATTTTAAGTAAGATAGTGTCACGTGACTCAATCACGTAACTTGGAATCAAAGGGGTTTTTTTTTCTTCTTCCTATATTTTTGTAAACGTAAAACCTTAAACGTTTTGTGAAATGAAGTTCCGTACGTCCACAACGGCGGCCCTCTTGGGATTAATAATAACCCAAGTGAGTGCTATTAATGTGGATTTTTCATCTCATGAATCGATTTACTATGCCTGTGCTCTGATTGCTGATGGTGTTATGGATTATTATTGGGGTTACGATTATGGTGGAACGGTTGGTATGTTCACCCATCCATATTATTGGTGGCAAGCCGGTGGTGCTTGGGGGTCAATGATTGATTATTCATTTTATTTTGATAATCATACGTGGGATGATACAATCATCACTTCTTTGTTATATCAAGCAGGTCCAAATTATGATTACATGCCATTGAATCAAACCGTTACTGAAGGTAATGATGATCAAGTTTTTTGGGGTATTGCAGCAATCCAAGCAGCAGAGAGAAACTTCACAAATCCTCCTGCAGGTAAACCTTCATATGTGGATTTAGCAACCGCAGTTTTTAACACTATGAAAAATAGATGGAATTATGATAGTGGTTGTGCTGGTGGTGGGCTAAGGTGGCAAATTTTTACATGGAATTCGGGTTATGATTATATGAATACCGTGAGTAATGCTGGTTTGTTCCATTTGGGTGCAAGATTATTGCGTTATACCGCAAATGATACCTACTATAAGGAGTGGACGGAGACAGTTTACAATTGGCTGATTGATGTTACATTTATTAGGGAGGATGGTTATGTGTGTTACGATGGTGCCAAGATTTACAATAATTGTTCGGATATGACATATTATCAGTGGAGTTATAATTACGCATTGGTCTTGAGTGGATGTGCTTACATGTACAATTATACTGAAGATGATGTGTGGAAAACAAGAACATTAGGATATTTAGATTCCTTGAGTACTCTCTTCTTTGATTCCAATGGGAACATGTACGAACAAGCATGTCAGAGAATTAACACTTGTCAAACGGATCAAAGAGCCTTCAGGGCGTATCTTGCCAGATTTATGGCTTTGACAGCCTCCATGGTTCCTGAAACTTATGATACCGTCTATAGCCATTTATTATCCTCCGCCAAGGGTGTTGCTCAGTCTTGTGTTGGTGGTTATGATGGCCACACCTGTGGTCAAAATTGGTCTTATCCTGGATGGGATGGTGTCTATGGTTTGGGAGAACAAATGTCGGCTTTGGAGGTGATACAGAACTTGCTAATAACCACAAAATCACCTCCTTATACACGGGCTCAAGGTGGTTCAAGTACCGGTGATCCTCTCTTTGGTAATTCCTCCAATTCTACAACCGAACCCACACTTTTGGATTTGGACGCCGGGGATTCTGCTGGTGCCGGTATCATCACTGCTGTTGTCGGGTTGTCTCTTTTACTTCTTATCTGGTTCATCATTGACTTCAGGAAGGGTGTTGATCAGCACGCTGAGCACATTTGACGATGTCTTTTTTAAAATAGGTAAATCTAACGTCATTCGAAGAAATAGGTCTCTTTTTAAAAATATTTCTAAAATCAAATTAAAGTAGTAAAAGTGCTTGCATAACCGTTACATTCTTCTACATTTGTGTCATTCTGATACCCCTTAACGGTTTAAAAATAGGATATTGTACTTTTTTTCATCCAAATTCTTGAAAGAGAAAAAATTTTATTGCTTTCCAAATAGTAAGGAGGGGGAAAAACATTGACGTGTCTCTTTACGATGGATACACTTAAATTACAACCCCCCACCACACCTACACAACATCAGAGGGGGCATAGACATAGAAGGTCGGCGGCTATATCGGGAGATTTTGATCTGGCTGCGTTTCAGCAACCGCCAGTGGCACCACACCATCATCAGCTGTCAAGGTCATTACCGTCATCACCTTTCAAGTCGAATAGTCCACATCCTTTGCTTGCAGGGAATACAATGTCAACCCCGCCGATGAGTTCACCCAAATTGTTTATAACTGAGGAAACTAGATACACTCACAGTTCACCGATCCCGGACGCGGTGATAGATTTAGGAGTTATAAATAAGGTTCATAATAGAGATTTTATTCCGGAGGAAGGCAATGAAGAGGAAGAAGAAGGTGCCACATTACCCCATTTCATGGACATTGATTCTGTGATGGTGGTGTCTAACTCTTCATCTTCATCCTTAAATCATCCATTTAATACGCCATCCACAGGCTCATTGAAGACCAAGGTAAGATACCAATCTTATTATAAAATGGCGGCTCCGAGTACTCCGAAGTCAAATAATAAGAAACCATTGGAAATTAAGAGTCCATTCCAATATCAGACCAAGGAATATGAACCTCCAGTGGAGGATTTAGGTCAACATGAAAAAACGGGTTCGATAATATCTCTCAGTAATGGTTTAAAAAATAAGAGAAGTGATAGCATCATTGAACAAACAACAAGTGAAGAACTCCTAATGGAAACAACACTAGAG
Organism: Saturnispora galanensis; assembly: GCA_030584985.1. Lineage (NCBI taxonomy): Eukaryota > Fungi > Ascomycota > Pichiomycetes > Pichiales > Pichiaceae > Saturnispora > Saturnispora galanensis. The sequence goes on along the minus strand of JAJMCD010000027.1, from coordinate 75,573 downwards.
GCTACATTGGCGGATATAACGATAACGGATGATACGGAGGTCTCAATAAAGGAAGATAAGAAGAAGGATAAGACAAAAAAGAAGAAAAGGAGGGTTTGGAGTTGGATCAAGAGATGATCAATTGGCATTTTAATCTAATTTACACTTTTAGCATACAGGGGATGGTAACCATTTGATATGGAAGCCCCCCTTCTTCTATACGATTAATTTATTTAATGGAATTTTTAATACGATCTGCTGACGTCATCTCCTCACTTTAATCTTATGACCCCTGAAATGTGCTCATTAAGATATATTTGAGTTCCCTTCAATTGGACTAAATGACACCCAAGAAGGGATTCTAGCGTGCCGCTATTAATTTCATCAATAGATAAATGATCTGAATCTTCGAATTTCAGCAATGCCACGAATTGTTGGTAATTGCAATGTATTGTGCAATCACCCATTGCAAGCTGGAATTTCCACCTTTTCAAATCCCAAAACACCTCACTACCCTGTGGAGTTCCCAAAATCAAGAACTTTTCAAGTTCATCTTTGATTGCCGGGGGAAGTGAGATTGCTGAAAGCTTGGGCAACCCTTCAATGTCATCAATTGGATTAGCCTTGCAGGAAATGATTTCACCATGATATATTAATTCCCTACCAAGTTCTCTCTTAAATGTTGCCAATTGGTTTTGTCCCCCAACAATCTGCTTGTGAACATCTGCCAAAGGATTGAATTCACCACCAATGAGGGGAATGATGGAGTTTAAACAATCCTTTAAGTTGAAGTGGCTATACTCGTTCAGCTGGTTATAGTCATAAATAAGAAGGTTCATCAATTGTGGCTGCAAACTTTTGATCAAAGATGTCATCTGCTGAGGCGTAAGTTGAACCAATAGGAGCTTTAAAACATCCAGAAGTTGGGACCACTGGACCTCCATTTCAATTCTATTCAATTTGATTATAACTTTCAATTGAGTAATTAAGTATTTACTCAAGTGAAAGAAAAAACTTCTTTGGAAATGGGAATCAAACCGGTCTATCATCTGTGTATAATATACCCCTCTGGTATTAAATTCATCATTGGTCATATTTTTCGAGCCTTGCAAACACTCAGTCAACAATTGAGTAATGGATTTCGGCGATCTCTCATTAATTCCTGTGAAGGAAGGGATCAATCTTATCACATAGTTTTCAATCCCTAAATGGAAATCTTCTTCGTCCCACCCATATTCTCTGTATACGTTTAGTAAAGTTTGAAAATCCCCTTTCCCAACAAGGTTAGTAATCATGTTAACCATTTGAGGCGTATATATCCTCAAAAGGGCCTTCATAACCATCTCCGAATCCTTTTCGTTAAGCTGAAATTTGGAGATCACGTCCATACATTGTATAATCAGATCTGAATCCGGATTTCGTCTCTGGAATTTATTCAAACTTCTTATTATGCTTTCCCTTTTAAATCTCAGAGCAGTCATCTCTTTGAACATGCTGAATTTATAACAAAAGGTTTCAAAATTTGTCCATGAATCTACACCCTGAGGCCGGGTCCAATAGTCCCCTAAATCATTTATAAGTAGTTGATTGATTTGATCGTTCTTTCCTTCATTTAGCCTCAAAAATAAATCTATGAACACCCGATAAATCACCATTTCCACTTCTGTTAAAAACTCAGGTGATTTATATTCCCAATCGTTAACCAATTGGTATTGATCTAGTTGAACTCCTATGAATCCATTATATAGAGGTTCAAAGATCAGATTAAGCATTTCCATTTTTGACTTCAACGAGTCCCAGAGCGAGTATAGCTGGTTTATTGACCTGACTTCCTTCCATTGATATTGACAATATTCCCTTGTTAGTTCTATTACGGTATTTAATACCCCCAATTTATCTTTTCTTAACTGTTTGATGGGGGTTTTTCGTCCTATTTCCACCATCTCTCCCCTTAATTTTATCACCGGGGCATTCAATTTCTCATTGAAAACCTCCCGAGTGACAATCTTGAAATCTAAAGGTTTTATAACCGTCTTTCTATTGAACATTTATTAAAGAAGACATAACATCGAAATTTCAAATTTATCTTCACAATCCTTCATCTTCAATGTCTCAATCGGAAGATCCATTGGAGTTTCTCTTCAAGAATACGGTTCCTACGATACGACTACGAAAACCACCACAGTGGCAATTTCCGGCTTCAAGAAAATGCAGACACCCCAGAGTTGTGAAGGGGATCAAAATAACGAATGTGACAAGATCGCTATTACTCAGAGAAGACCAAGATCCCATTGAAGACGATGAGACTGTTATGACCAGTTGGATCCAGGGGTTTCTTGGAAAGGATGACGTGAAGAAAGAAGAAGATTTAATTCATATTTACTATAAGAAGAGAAATTCCGATCCCCAGTTTATTCTGGATAAGCTCCTAAAACTGCATGGTGAGGATTTTAATGATCAAATAGAGGCACTAAGGAGAATGACAGCAACGGGCGAGGAAGAAAAGAATCACTCTTTGTTGAAGTTTTTACTCCAAGAGTTGATTATATCTAAATTGAAAGATCAAGGTTCTTATCCAGCGGTAGTTATGGATTCCTTTGAGGAGGTCAATTGGCGACCCATGGCGTATTATCATTATAAGAAGATTATTTGGAACGAGTTGTTGAATCTAAACTCCACCCCTATGGACCATTTGAAAAGCATTTTAAAATGGGCTCCCCTCATGATGCATATTGGATACCTTGGAAAACCACAAAGGTTTGATACGGAGGCAAAGGAATTGGAAATGGCTTTTGAAATATACCTCTATGGACTCTTAGCTAAAAATGCTATGATGGAAAGGATTGCTCAGTATATTGATGTCATTTTTGGAATTCGATTGGATACTTTCTATCGGCTATTAGAATCTAAAAAGCCCCATTTCATTCCACTTCTATATAAGAGCATGGATATTGTCATGAATGAGGATACAAGCTTCAAAAGATTCAAGAAGACCGAGCTTAATCAATTGATGGAAGATTGTGATGACTATAAATTGATGATGAGAGAATTACCGCATGAGGTAACTAAGGAAGAGGGCAAAGACGAATCGTTTCCTCTCATTTGTCAATATTTTGAATTGAAATTGGATGAAGTGGTGATCAAATGTGATGGCATTGTTTATCTGCTTTTGAAATCATTGGAATCCCAGGGGAGGAAGTTCAACGAATTGAAAAAGAGGACGAAATTCACATCTCAATTATTGAAGAAGGCACTCAGTTTGGTGATCAAAGAACGCATCGTCAAGAGAAGCAAGTCAGCAAATGGAGAAATCAAGTACTTCATCGTTAGAGAATTCAAATGCTCCGATGACACTATTGTAATATTTATTTAGGGAAAGATGTTGATTTTCCATACGTTGGTGTCCACTACGGGAGCCTCTTTTCGTTTCACCCTTTTAGGAGGGGATTGCGTACTGGATTCATACTGTCCACCAATTGATTGAATTTTACCCTCTTGTTCATTCTTTACCCTCTCTATGATGTTGGAAGCATAGAAGGGCTTCACAGAAGTTAGACCCAATCTTTTATGGAATTGTTCCTTTTCAATTGGCGACAAATCTTCCCCAAGACACTCACTAACTGCTTTAAGTAGTAATGGTGCTGATTTTATACCCATTTTAACAAACGATTCAAATACCGATTTTATAAATCCGGAGGTTCCTTGAGAGGGGTCCACAACATGATTATGTTCATTAACCCCTTTCAATCTCACTACCCCTCCTTGAAAATCCAATTCAATTCTTATCCTATACTTACATTGAGATCCTTTACAATTCATTGAGTTTGTAAAGAGATGCTTGTTTGTGACCGCTTGGTAATACTTGTTTTGCATAGTAAAGAGATGTAAAAAGAATGGCCCCAAGGCTACCAACTGGTCAAAGCCAAGTTCCAAATCTAAATTCGAACCCTGGTCCAATACAAAATCAGTTGCTTCCAGCGTCAATATGAGCCCACCGGTGTTGCCCATATCCGGCAAATGCGATCGTGCTAATTGCATAACCTCCTTGGGATTCTCTCCGAGCTGCCGAAGTTTCCATCTCCATAATGGGTGGAGTGGGGGCAATCCATCCATATGAATTGTAAACTCTTTTTCTGTGGATAATGGATAGGGTTTTAATTTCCACCCTTAGAGGTCATGAGGGGGTTATAACTCAGGTCACAACAGTGTACCTACCGTCTAATATGGGATATAACTCTCCAAATGGGGAGGGAATAGTACCTTTATTGCAAACAACGTTGGTATCCTGCGATGATTGCGGTAATTTGATCTGGTGGGATTTGAATACAAGAAGACCACTTTATTCATGGAGGGCTCACGATGGTTGTATTTTGACCCTAAAGCAGTTAGGAGTTCAATGGGGAGATGGAAATATTCCGCATTTGGGGAATCAATTTGGTCAATTGTTGACTCATGGTAAGGATGGTTCTGCAAAAGTGTGGAATTTGTTTGAATTCATGGATAAACAGAAACCACTAGGGGGATTCAAATATAACGTGAAGTTGACAAAGAAGGTTTCCTTTGAAAACATACCTCCTCCAATATTATTTGAATTGCCAATAAACATACTCAATTTTTGTAATGTTGACATGAATGGAATGGGGTGGTTGGTAACCCCTTCAACGGTCCACGCAGAGGGATGGGATTTGTACAATACGGGAAAGAAATTGGAAAGACCGATCCACAATCATCAAAACCAAGAGAAAACAGGGATTGTTATGAAATTGGTTTGGATAGATGATTATAGATTGGTCATTGGGTATGAATCTGGATTAGTGACTGTATTGGAGGTGAGCACGGATTTTACAGTAAAAGAATTGTTTTCAACACAAAAACTTGTCCCTAATCCAATTACTTCAATTGCATATGACGACTATAATGAAACTATATTCTGCTCATCAACTGGTAGCAAGCTGTTAGTGATTGACTCTTTATGGAAAGAATCCGTTCAGGAAATAAAACATAAGGGAGTTAATCAGGTTGCCTGTAATCCTTCTCTTACTTTACTAGCTGTGATCACTTGGGATGGTTATTTTAGAGCCTACAACTATTCGAAAAACTTTGATTTTATGTTCAAAATTAGAAGAACATTACCTTCAGTCACAGATGATGAAACTATCACTCAAAGGGCAATGGCTTCTTGCATCTCTAGAAAACAGTTTGATCCCGCCAGCACCTCTCAATTAGTCTACCAAAATGGTGTTTCAAAGAATATAATCAGAAGAAATCGTCATGATGTTGTAAATAAACAGTGGATGATTATTGGATTTGAAGATGGTCGGTTAGGATTATACACTTTATAGATTCGATAACATGTAAATATCCTGTGTCACTGATACTGCTGAGCAATTTGTTCATCAGTTAATCCAGTTTGAGATCTAAATTGTAAACTAATTGGCTCACTATATCCATTTGATTCCATACGCATATGGGTAATACTGTTTAAATGAGATCTTTGCAGATCTGGCTCCTGATCCTTTAACCTTTCAAAATTATCTACTAACCAAGGATGAAGCAACATCTGAGATGTTGTTAACCTCTGATTTGGATCCACCATTAATAATCTCGAAATCAAATCCAGTACTATATCATCAATGTCATCCCAATATGGCGAATAAAATGCGTATTTACCATCCAGGATTTGTTGCCTCATTGTTGGTGGACCTAATTCTTCACTAAATGGAGGAAATCCACACAAGCAAACATAAAGTAATACACCCACAGACCACATGTCAACGGATTTATTATATTTTCTCTCATACGAATTCACTAACACTTCCGGTGCCACATATGCCGGCGTTCCACACAAAGTGTTTGTGAATTGTACTTTACCTATGAATTTTGCCAATCCAAAATCGGCAATCTTAACAACCACCTGTGCCTCCCCTTGATCCCATGGACTTTGCTGCATACCTGGTGTTATGCTGAGCAAAATATTTTCAGGTTTTAAATCCCTGTGAACAATGTCTTTAGAATGTAAGTAATCTAGACCTTGAATGAGCTGTTTCATAATTGATTTTGTTTCTAATGGATTCAACTTCCCTTTTTTCACAATTCTATTGAAGAGTTCACCACCATTGACTTTTTCTAATACGAGATAAGTTGTTATTGATGATTCATTGACTGGTTCTAAAAACGTAGAATAAAACCCAACAATATTGGGGTGATTTAAGTTTGTCAATATATCCAGCTCGCTATCGAATTGCGTTGTGTCATTTGAATTTTTTTTGCTCGTTGGATGAAATATCTTCACTGCACAGACTTCTCCTGTCTCCCTGTTGATTGTTTCCTTCACTTGAGCATAGTGGCCTGTTCCTAATATTTTCTGTGTCAGAATATACTTGTCAAAGAAAGATTGATTATTATCATGGTTATTATATTTGAAAATGTAATGAAGGTTAGATGCAAATGAGACTTTATAACCATCTCTTAACAATGCACCATTTCCCTTCCCTATTAATGAATCGTTGATAAATGTACCATTTGAACTGAGATCTTTGAGTGATACAAGTGGAGGGTTATCCAATGACAAAGACATCTGACAGTGTATTGAGGAACAATCCACTTGGGGTAAAATAAATGTATTATTCTTCTTTTTAGATCTGCCAAATGTTATCTCTCGTGTTTCACCTTCAATCGTTAGATTTGGGTATTCACTTGAATTTAAAGAGTACAGTGTAGCAATTGGATGCAGCACCATTCTAACCCTCTTTTGTAATGATTCCTCTCCATTTTGAAGATCACTATTATTCTCTCCATGTATTCTCTTTCTCGATATCATCTTGACCTAATTAGTTCTTTTCAATCCCTGAAAATCAATTGAATCGTATAATAAGTGACGCGTAAATAATGGTTTGAGATTGATCTCTTTTTTGTTCTTGCGCATTCTTTGACAATTATGGCAATTAAAGGACTTGGTCAATTGGATCAAAAGCTAGACGGCTCGAAGGTTAAGGTGGGTATTTTACACGCTCGTTGGAATTCTACAATCATTGATGCTTTGGTTGATGGTGCCATCAAGAAACTACTGGAATTCGGTGTTCCGGAATCCAATATCATTGTGGAATCAGTGCCAGGTGCATATGAATTACCATTTGCTACAAAGCAATTCTTTTCCAAACACGAAGTGGACACTGTCATTTCGATTGGATGTCTTATCAAGGGTTCTACAATGCACTTTGAATACATCTGTGATTCTGTCTCTCAGGGTTTAATGAATGTCCAATTCCAAGTTGGTAAGCCTGTTATTTTCGGGGTTTTGACATGTTTAACAGAGGAGCAAGCTCTTGAAAGAGCCGGCCTTATTGAGGGTCAAATGCACAACCATGGTGAAGATTGGGGCGCCTGTGCTGTTGAGATGGTCCAAAAGTGGGCATGATGATTATGTAAGCCTTTAGTAAGCGTTACGTAAGCACATTATGCGATATACCTAAATAAGAATAAACTCTTAATGGGGTCATATTAAACTTGCAGAATATATCCACGCATTCAGGGTGTAATGTTTCCATGTAAAGTAATCTTGATGAGCTATATTCGTACACTTATCATGTGGAATGCAATTACGTAATCATTTGATTTTTTCTTTTTGTAAGTAAAATTTTTTTATTCTCCTTACTGGGGTGAATTAAAGAGAAATTTAAAGGTAATTCAAGATGCAGTCGGATTTTGATTCCAGTGATGATGAACTCGATAACAATCCACAATTAATGTCAAAAAAGCTTCAAAGAAATGATAAGTTTACGCCCAAGGATGTGGATTCTGATGAGGAAAATATCCATAGTGAATCTGATAACGAGGAAGTTGAAAAGAATGATGAAGAGGCAGAGGCTGATGGTATTTTAGACTACGATACTATCGATGAAATTACAAAATCCATCATTGGTGAGACCACCTTTGGTAAAGAGAAGGTTAAGAAGTTATCTGAGGATCAATTAGCCAAGGAGGAAAAGAAGATTAAAAGATCCGGTGTTGTTTATCTCTCTTCAATCCCTCCATATATGAAGCCACAGAAAGTTAGACACATCATGACTCGATTTGGTGAAGTTGGGAGACTTTATTTAAAGCCTGAAGATCCCAGTAGGCATAAATCCCGAGTCAAACAAGGTGGTAATAAAAAGAAGAAATTCGATGAGGGTTGGGTCGAGTTTGTTAATAAGAAGGACGCCAAATTGGCCGCAGAAACTTTGAACGGCGATATCTTGGGTGGTAAAAAGGGTGGGTTTTATCATGATGATGTTATGAATGTTAAATATCTAAAGGGATTCAAATGGTTTGATTTAACGAACGCTCTTAATAGGGAAATTGAAGTGAGAGAATCTAAGAAACAAACAGAACTCACTCAGGCCAATAAAATCAACAAACAATACATCAAGAATATCGAACAATCTAAGACAATTAATAGAATCCAATCCAAACGGAAACCAGAAGATCAACTGGAGAAGGAGAGAATTCATAGAAATTTTAAGCAAAATGCTGTTATTACGTTGCGGGCAGATGCAGATTCTTCAATAAAGGCAAAAACTTCAAATAAAAAGAAAATGGACGGATTATTGGGGAGAATATTTTAAAATGAGCACTTTTATATAGAGTTAAAAAATTTCACATATTTTATACCTATTTTAAGTGAATAAAGGTGATGTTGAGGGGCCGTTTTGTGATCTCAACACTTCGCCTTCAAAGAGGATTTATTACAACTCCTACAATAAGAAGAAATGCCATTAGATCTAAACCTAGGGGAAATAAGAAAACTCCAACAAAACATATTCAAACACCGGAAGAATTGCTCCAACAAGCGTCTAGTGTTGATGTTGATAACCTTAAAAAAGACGTGGAGTTGAGATATTCACTAAGGTATGAAGGGCCTAATAAAGTATGGATTGAAACACATTTTCCAGATTTAAATGTACCAACTAATTATAAAGATGATCAATACAATAGGGAATTCATGTTGAAACATTTGATTAATAGTTATGGTGATGTCAGATCGACTTTTGATTGGAAAAGCTTCCAATATGGCGAATTGGATATGGGAGATGTTGTCGATTTGAGTGGAAACTTTGAGAAAAACGATTTAGCTGTGGTCATAGAATTACCAACTTCACCTGATGATCCAAGGTACACTTTGGTAAATGCATACGGTGAAATCCAATTTGTCTCCAGATCTAAAATGGGATTGAGATTACCAAGCGTCTTTCCGAAGAAATGGTTTGACAATGTGGTGATGGAAGAATCAACATTTCTTGAAGGTCATGAGGAGATTTCCCCAATAGGTAAGCCAAAGTACAAATTGGAGGATTTAATAGATAGAAATAAGATGTTTGAATCCGTTGTTGCTAAATCAATTAATGGAGAAAATGCACCAAAAACTTATATCATCCCGTCCATTCTAGCAGGTATAATTTCGAGGACAATAACAGATATAATCATTGAGTCATGGAATATCTTACCAGAGGTTAACTTGAAATTAGAAGTCCTTCATAATGTCTTGCAGTCTCATGAATCTCCAATCCAATTATCACTTTATCAACTATACCAAGCGGTGAAATTGACAGATTTGAATGAATTGAACTCAATGTTTCAAAACCAAAGCGAGGTTTCAATTAATAATGCATACAAGTCATTGCTCTATAAGATTTCCAAACCCTTATCTATTAACAATCAATATACTACCATATCATTGGGTAAATCAGTGTTTGGAGAGGTGAATTTGGATGATCCTGTTGATATCAAAGAATTTTATGCTTTCATTTTAGGGTTGAGAAAGAATAATAAGGTTTATTCACATGAATCTTTCTCTAAAGCTTCCACCTACGTTTTAATAAAACAATTGACCAAGGTGGTCCAATTTAATAGAATGGTTCAAACCTTCAAATCTGATCCTCAAATGTATAAACAGATGGCGGAGTTCATTACGCTTAAGTTGAAGGGTCATGCGGCACCGAATCAACCTCAATTTTATGGTGACTTCATTGAATTGTTGAAGCTCATGTGTGGTGGATCAATCAACAACAATGTTTTAGAATCATTTGTTTTAAAAATCGTTCGGATGCTAGAACCGTACAACAATTTGGATATCACCAGTTCATGCATTTACGACCTCTTATTGAATTTGAAGGAAATTTCCAATAGTGAAGACCCAACAAAATGGTGGGATACAGCAATGATTCCAAATTCGGGAACATCCATAAAAGCTGATTATGAACAGGGGTATTATGATTCCATCACCAGTGAAAATGTTCAAGACTTCATTGATTTGTCAAAAGATTGTCACACCAAGGAAAGAAAACAATTCGACGATGTTGTCTATTGTATTGATTCGAAAAATCCTCTTGAAATTGATGATGGTATTTCCATTAAAAAGTTGAGTTCAGATGAATTTTTAGTCAGTACTTTTGTTGCTGATCCATCGTCTTATTTGAATCCCAATGATATTATTTCCAAGATAGCATTTGATAGGGGGTTAACATTATATTTACCTGATTTATCAGGTACCAATGCAATTCCATTGTTACCAAATGCGTTTTCAAAGGAGATTCAATTGGGGAATTTTGATAAAAAGACAAGAGTTTTCAAGGTTTCATTCAAGTACAATGTTGTTACTAAGGAATATTCTGAATTAGAGGGAGGGGGGATTGAATTCGGGGTGGCCACGAAATTTGTGAAAATTGACTATCAATCAACCAATGAGGTTTTAGCTAATAAAGATGACTCCATTTTGAGAAAGATCTCTCAAATAAACGGTATCCCAATTGATCAACTGAGTGATGATTTGAAGAATTTGAGTCTGATTTCCCAACAACTCAACTCAAAGGCATCCCAAAATGGGAGAGCTTCTCTATTTGATAACTTGAACATAAAAAAGGAGATAGAAAATATTGAGAAAGATGAGGACGAAAACATTCAATTAAAGTTCAAGGATATGTATAATGATGACGCAGTGGTTAGATCCATTAAAGAGGGCAGCAGATCTGAACAATTAGTTTCGGAGATAATGGTTATGACTAATCACATAACTGGTAAGTTTTTAATGGAGAAGGGTATTCCTGGTGTTTTTAAGATTCAACAACCATTGTCCAAATCAGAAAATGTTGAGAAATTCACAAAAGCCATCATGGCAGATTCCAATACTTCCTTCAAAGATTTGACAATATTTCAGGAGTATTTAACGAAATCAACAATTTCACCATATTGCGCTTCACATGAATTTTTAAATATTGACCAATACGCAACAGTTACTTCACCATTGAGAAGATTTAGCGATTTAATCAATCACTGGCAATTGCATACTTATTTTTGTCATGGAGAAGTTCTTTTCAGCCAAGAAGAGGTGAATTATTTAGCATTACAGTTGAAGTTTAAGGATGAATTGAACAATCGGATTTCCAAGAAGGTTTTAGGTTTCTTCACTTTTAAAGCATTGAAACAATTAAAAGATCACAAATTTAGAGTTGTGGTAATGAAAAAGCCAAGTGAAAGTGGTCTTGTCGAGGTCATGATGATGGATTATGGTGTAAGATGTATTTTGGAAACAAAACGTAGTGGTAGAGAGGAACCAGTTGGGCGTGTTTTAGAAATTGGTGATGTTGTTGAGGATGCTCTTATTGTAGACATTGATTTACTTGATGGATCCATTTTGATGACAACCGATTGATACTTTGTATATAGTTAAGAATCTGAGCATGAGCATCCTTTGAGTCATTCCTTCAATCACTTAAAGAAAGATTTTTTTTCTTCGTAATCGCTGATTACTCTTTCACCCCCCATATATTAACAATGTCAGCAGCTCCTGAAGGATACACAAAAGTTACCGAGGAACAACACAAGAATATTACTCACAATCCATATGGTCCTAACCCAAGTGATTATCTTTCAAATGTGAGATCTTTTAAATTAATTGAATCTACTTTGAGAGAAGGTGAACAATTTGCCAATGCATTCTTTACAACGGAGAAGAAGATTGAAATCGCTAAGGCCTTGGATGATTTTGGTGTTGATTATATTGAATTGACATCACCTGTTGCCTCAGAACAAAGTAGAGCTGATTGTGAAGCTATCTGTAAGTTGGGATTGAAGGCTAAGATTTTGACCCATATCAGATGTCATATGGATGATGCTAGAGTTGCAGTTGAAACTGGTGTGGATGGTGTTGATGTTGTGATTGGTACGTCTCAATTTTTGAGACAATACTCTCATGGTAAGGATATGTCATACATCACCAAGTCCGCTATTGAAGTGATTGAATTTGTCAAATCTAAGGGTATTGAAATCAGATTTTCATCCGAAGATTCATTCAGATCGGATATTGTTGATTTGTTGAACATCTATAAGACCGTCGATAAGATCGGTGTTGACCGTGTGGGTATTGCAGATACTGTTGGTTGTGCAAACCCAAGACAAGTCTATGAATTGGTTAAGACATTGAAATCGGTTGTTTCTTGTGATATTGAATGTCACTTCCACAATGATACAGGATGTGCAATTGCCAATGCTTACACAGCTTTGGAAGCCGGTGCAAGATTGATCGATGTTTCGGTTTTGGGTATTGGTGAAAGAAATGGTATTACACCATTGGGTGGATTAATGGCTAGAATGATTGCTGCTGATAGAGAATACGTCATGTCGAAATATAAGTTACACAAATTGAGAGATTTGGAAAATTTGGTTGCTGAGGCGGTTCAAGTCAACATTCCATTTAATAACCCAATCACAGGTTTCTGTGCTTTCACTCACAAGGCAGGTATTCATGCCAAGGCCATTTTGGCAAACCCATCTACTTATGAAATCTTAAACCCTGCAGATTTCGGTTTGACAAGGTATATCCACTTTGCAAATAGATTAACGGGTTGGAATGCCATCAAGTCAAGAGTTGAACAATTGAACTTGAAATTGTCCGATGATCAAATCAAGGAGGTTACGGCTAAGATCAAGAAGTTGGGAGACATTAGACCTTTGAACATTGATGATGTTGATTCCATCATTAAGGAGTTCCATGCCGAAGAAGAGGCAAAGGAAGAAGATGATGAAAGAGATGCCAAAAGACAAAAGGTTTAATAACTATTTACTACTTTATTATTACTAAAAATTGGTTTTTTTATTATTAACCTGAAAATCACACCAAATATGTAGCGTCCATCGACACGATAGTATAGACTATCTATTCTGGATGAATAAAAGAGTACAATGGGGTAGTCAATGACAAGAAATTGAGAAGAAACGATCATCTTGGAGTAGAGAGTCGTGTTTTTCTTTTCAATGGCCCTTCGTTGTCAGAATCATCCTAATAAAGTTCTTTTTTGTTTTTAACCGGACCTTAACCGAGAGAGAAATGAGCAACTTGCAACAACAAAGTCACATCTTGATCCAAATCTAGTTGGTGGATACGACCCAAGAGATGGGCAACAGGAGAATTGACAATCATGGAGCTGACAGGAGGGTCTAAAGAGCAGTTGGAGACACCAGGAGTTGGGTGTTGTAAAGGAGGGCGCCCTCACTATTCGTTATTTCAAGTTGCTCATATACATGCTCAGCACCATATAGATGGCTACAACTGCGTTGACGACCAGAGGATGGGGTTTTGACCGTCAACAAACAAAAATAGGGTTTCAGGCGATGATAAAGGATGGTGATGGTTTCTAGACGTAGTCTTCTTGATACTGTCTCATCATCTTTATTTTCCTATCAGTTTTCATTTTCGTTTAATCGGACCATTGGGGACTATCTTTTCATGAAATAAGGTCTCCTTTAAAAATGTCAAACTTAAGAGGCCCAATTTCTTGTATAATTGCTTGAATGGGTTTTAATGAGTCATAAAAAACCAATCCGACAATCCGCCAATCTTTGTTTGCTGAATGAGCACATTATCGAGCTTTGGAGATTGAAATGCCGACAATTGCTACATTTTTGCAGAAATTGAATAGGGTTAATAAATTAATTTTACTAAGTTACTGAGTTACCCAATCAAGGGGCGGATTGTTAAAAATTAGTTGGACAAAATCATCTCATTCGTTGTAGGTTATGATTTAGATTGGCAAACTCGGAGATTTAGCTATTGGGTAAATTGGTTACCCTTAATTACATATTCATCCTATATGGATATTGGGTAGCATACAAAACATTAAAGATAAGAGATATCCCCCGCATCCTACACACATAATAAATACAATAACGCAAGAAAATAATGACCCCATGGGGTAAACTTTTACAAGGTACTCCGGTTAATATCATTTACACTTTATTGCAATCATCAATCGATTACAGGTAAGAAAACTCACTCAACTCTCTAGTTCATGATGAAATTGGTGTCTTAAAACAATAAATATAATAAATCAAGAAACTCGTAACGACATAAGTTAAACATTTACAACTTATTCCTTGTTGATCTTTTCTGCCAGCTCATCAATTTGAGCCTTTTGCTTGGCCAGTTGCTCCTTCAATGCAGCAATTTGTTCAGCTTGGTGCTTCTTGACGTAGAAGTCTTCTTGAGCCTTTTCTCTCTTGGTGAAGGAATCGGAGGAACCGTCGGATCTGGTAGCACCGGTAGCACCTTCAGTGTAAGATCTCACAAATGCTCTCTTTGGGATTGAGTTCAATGCTCTTCTGGCCAACATATTTATCTGGTAAAAGTTGTATGCTGATGGCAAATTGGGAAACTTTTCCTCCAATGGCTGTGGGCTATGAACTAGGATAGGAACCCGAGTTGGAAAATGACAGAGTCGATACTTGCGACGCTTACGCAATCAGTTACATAATCATAGAATCAACTTTCTTTTCATCTGATTATGGAAACAACGGTATTGAAGGGTCATACCGGCCCCGTATACAGTGTAGGGTTTAACAGGGATGCCAGTATGGCTGTTTCGGGTGGCTTGGGAAAAGAAATATTCATTTGGGATCTGGAATCAATAGATAATGAGGAAGAAGATGTTACATTTTATAAACAGCCGTTGCATCAGTTTGGTATAACTTCAGTAAAGTGGTCAATGTTAGATGAGGGACTGATATTTACGGCCTCATCTGACAGAAATTGTTGTGCTTTTGATATGATTCAGGGGAAAAAAGTTAAAACATTTGAACATGATGAAAGTATAAATGAGATCGATATTTCGAAAAGAAATCTAATAGCCACATGTAGTGATGATGGACATCTTCGATTATTTGATTTGAGATCCAAAGATCCAATGGGCGAGGTGGTGACGCGGTACCCATTATTGACAACTTGTTTAGACCCAAACGAGACGGCCGTTTACTTTTCGGGCATTGATCCCACAGTTCATTGTTATGATCTGAGGAAGTTGGATCAACATCAATGGAAGGAATCTATACAGAGAAGGAACGTCACTTCATTATCATTATCATCAAATGGAGAATATTTGATAAGCAAATCGATAGATGGTACTGTCAAATATTTTGATTCCAGAAATCTACCAAGCGTTAAAACTAGGGGTAAACCGTACATATTCGAGGGTCCAACAGCAACAGATGAAGATTGGCTTATTCGGTGTGCAATTATAGATTCTAAAGAAAAGGAATCCTATACGGTGATGGCAGGTTCCAATGATGGGTCACTATACTTATGGGACTTAGCTACCAGGAAGATCAAGACTAAATTGAATTACAAGGCCGGTGTTATCTTTGATCTAGATCATAAAGATGGAAAATTAATAACAGCAACATCCGGTGGATCTCTAATTTTATCCTCTTTATAAAAATGTAAGATCATAATTTAAAATGAACACTCTTATTACCCTTATCGTTTCGTATTCTTTTCAACAATTGCAAAAGTTTGTCCTCATCACCAGAAGTAGAATCTCGAACCTCTTCGAGATTCCTACTCATGTCGAAATCTGTCCTAAATTTTGACTTTTCATTACTCAATTTCGTCATATTCCTCTCAGTGAAAAGAGGAACAATCCATTTTCTAATCCGCTTTTCTTTATCGTAAACACTTTGAGGTTTAGCCAACTGAATCCCATTGTCATTATCTTCATCTCCATTCAAATTCTCAGAAAATTCGCTATGACATTCCATCTCACAATATTCCCCCCTATATTGGGTCATATCGAACATTCTAAGGAATTGGAACTTCAGAAGGTATTCCTTCATCAGCGTATTATCAATCAATTCCACATCCTTTCCTCCTTCATTTGAAGTAAGATCCCGTTTATAGTACATTTCTTCTTCAATAGTATTTTCCAATATGAGCGTTTCCACATATACCTCTTTGGTTTGACCAATCCTATGGGATCTTTTGATAGCTTGAGCCTCCATCGTCTTATTCCAAACAGGGTTCAAAAAATAAACATGAGTCGCAGCAATGATGGTTAAACCATGTGACGCTAATTTTAAATCCATAACCAAAACGACCCCATTATCATCAAAACTCTTCCATGCATCAAATTGGGCTAAATTTTTCGACCTTTCTCCCACTTTTATATAAGGAGAATACATGATATAATTCATACCAAGGATATCCATAAACTCAGTTAGATAATATGCTGAATTCTCAAATTCATAAAAAACAATCGACTTTATACCTCTTTGTTGATTTTCTAATAATTTCAAAGTCAAATATGTCAATTTAGATGACGAAGTACCCACTATTTTAGAAACTCTCATGACTGAACTTGCAATACCAGGGTCCACTTTCAATTTCAATACGTTTTCATTTGGTTTTCTTCTCTTGACCCGTTCTTGCTCATCAATAATGTCTTGCAATTTTCTCTTCTTACTGTGGTGAATATTGAAAAATAGATCTTCTTCCAACTGAGGGTCAAAACCATCGACCCAAGTGGGCGTTTTTCCAATTAGTTCCACGTCTTTGGAATTGAAATCTTTATATTCCTCCTTATTACTCACCGGCCGTAACTCCTTCTTTGATAACGTGATGGATTTCCAGTAACCATTCCAAAACTGACTAGAATTTTGAGCAACCTTTTCATTGAACTCTTCCCTACCCTTAATAATACGGTTCTTGTAAAACAGCTTCTGTAGAGAGATCACCTGAGGAAACCCATAAACAAAGATATCCGAATGGTAATGAATCAATGAATAATTGGATGAAACACATGATGGAACGTTTTGAATAAAATAACCCATTTCGTGAATTGTGGTAGATGATCTCCACCTCATATTTGAAAGAGCCACTTTGGAGACAAAAATCGATCTCTTCAATAAATCCAAGTTCTCTTGTGAATATTTTGAACCATTCTCATTGAGTGCAAAGACACATATATTCAACAAATTCTCAACATCTTTAATGCTGAAACCAGTCCAATAAAAGGTAGCCTTTCGTAAATTAGTGACCAACCTCCTTAAATCAGATTTGTTATTCGGATGAAACATATAATCCACCCCAGTTTTTTCAGATGTGACAGCATTGGCGGCCAAAACGCCGACAAACAAATTAATGGAGAGCTGGTCAAAAAAAGAGGGCTTCAGAAACACAGGCTTGTGATGTAACTTTGGCAATTTTATATCACTTTCAACATCGAAAATCGTATGTCTTACAATAATTGTACTCAATAATTTTTCCAACTCGTAATCAATTCCAAACTGGTCAGCCATCATAGGTTTGACAATGTATTCACTCCAGAGCTTGGGTTGAGAGAACCAAGGATCAATTTTTAGAAAGTTAGTTATAATTGAACCCAATTTGGTAAGATCTTGTTTGGCATCAAAACTCTTCCTGACGGTATATTCTTGGCTATCCTCCTCCATGCGGAGATTCGTCATACCGGAAGTTGGAGTACCACTTATAGCCCATATTCTTTCATACCTTAAGTCCCTTGCAAGGGAAACAGCCTGAGCTGTTTTGGAGTTCATGGAATGGCCTTCATCTATGATCAACCTTTTCCAGTAAATCATTCTTAATACCGAATCCATATTTTGAGATTGACGGGAGAATGCACCCATTGATATAAAAACCACATCATAAGATATTATTTCTCTGAGCGATGGTAATGGTGTTTTCACTGACGAGATCTCCAAGATCTTCAAATATCCCTTTTCAACGTGTTTAGCAACTTCTAAATTCCACTGATGGAACAAATTGTCAGGAATAACCACTAGAGTAGATGACGTCAAATAATATTTTTTGATAGTTTCAATTCCAATCTCATCATCATCGATTTGTTTCGATATTCTTGTTTTGTAAACCTTTTGTTCAATGCGAAATTCTTCAAAGTAACCCAATTTAGATTCCAATTTATTGAGAAGATGTTGCGGAAATGAGTCATAATATTGCTTCCAAGATATTGACCTCTGATTGATGAATTCTGAGCAAATATCCACCAAACTGGTAACGCCCTTTAGATTTTTCATTTGGGGTTCAACACTTTCAGATATGTGGAACTTGGTCAAACAGATTAAGGCCAAACAGATGCATGTTTTACCCAATCCCATATTTTCAGCTAATATACCTCCCCTTGGGGCATCGAAAAATATCGGACTTTGCAAAGATTCCATACTTCTTAGATCAACGTAAATTCCTGAGCGGGTCTTTATAATGTAAGGCAACAATCTCTTTAGGGGTAGCATTTCTTTCTCAACCATTTTGGCCACAGATCTCCGCTGATAATTATACAATTCACTCTTGAATCCCGGTATTTCGCAATTGAGTATGGAGGAGATCATTTCAACTTGATATGGTTTCAGCTCCCCCATGTTCACTTTAGGCGACTTAAAACTGGTATATATGCTCAACATCCTGAGTTTCAATGATCTTTTTTCCACTTTTGAACCTGTCTCCCTTTCTACGTATCTCTGATAAGGAGATTGATTGATTAATCTTTCAATGTGAAAATTGAAGAAATCCTTATTATCTTCATCAAATGGCAATTCTAAATCTCTGCTACCACTCGGAGGATTCAATAGATTGACCAGTGCCCATTGATTTGACTTGATATATTTTAGGAACATGTCATTTGATTCTATTTGTAATGCTAATGGACTGTAATCCATCACGGTATATAGCTTTCTCATGATTTTTATACATCTTTTGTCAATAACATCGCTTGGTTTACCATATCTACAATATCGCTCCCTAAACCAGCGAATTATGCACCCGTTAGCTAGCTCTTGATTTAAAATGTAAACTCTAATGATACATACTTCGCAATTTAGGTATCTGTACGTGAATTTGACCCAGGCCCTTCTATGAAGTAAACGTAACTCGCAACCTGCCCTTGAGAGTAATCGGGAATCAGGTTCCCCCTTTTCAAAGGGAAAATCGATCCACCCAAATCCATCAGGAGCGTCAATCGGGGCAATTGGCAGCCCTTTTGGAGGTTTTGAAAAAAATACTCCCATTAATGTGAATAATCTAAGATCATTGGTAATATCCACACATTCTCTCAAGTTAGTTCTTTGTCTATTATTTGAGGTTTTTGAAGTTCCCATATCAAAGGCCCTAAATTTTTACGTACTAAATTCTCATGAAAAATTTCAGACAAATCTTCAACTTTGTCGTTAGTTTTTAAAATGTCCCAAATAGCTCGCTTGTCACGTAGCAAATTGTTCAAGTTGGAAGAACTCCAATGCAAAGTGTTTAGAACCACATTCAACCCTTCAAAGATGAGAACAGGGGCCAAAATTCTTCAAGCACCACTCAAAGGTCAAACATTGGCTAATTATTATGGTCCATCAGACTTCCCAAATGTGGCGAAGATGGCTAAAGCCTTGAGTACACCGGAATTCCAAGTTGTTAATGAACCAGAAGAATACAGAATGGAAAGAGTTGAGGATCTTAAGAGAAGAGGTAAGGGTGCACCAAAGAAGACAAGAGAAGCACCATCAGCCACTGCGGGTAAGGGTAAAAAGAAGAAATGAAGGCTTGGAATTATAAGAGCATGTATATATATATTGAAAAATCAAAAGACCAGTTCAAAACATCTTCTTGTAATCATAATCTTCGATGACATGACCTAACAGGATTTTGCGTAGAATGAGGGTGGGTCGTATCCTGCCCCAGTTTTCAACAACATCTTCCACAGTATAAGGCGCTTGAAGAGTTGATGTAGCCCTCATATGCATATAATTCAAATTGAATAGATTGAAATTCATTAGAGAGTTCATATGGGATTTGTAAATCTCCTTGAGTGTTAAACACTTGGAGATGATCTGAAAATCAGAAAGTGTTTCATCACTTACAAGCATATAATTCAACATGATCCCCGATGGTAGCCTCTCATTATTCTTGATTTTCAAAAGTAAAACCACCAGTGGCAAATGGTTGAGAGTCAGCATAAGTAACCTCAACGTAAACGAGACAATCATTGCAAGCAATCTCGTACATACAAAGGCAAAGTAAAAGGCAAAAACTGTGGGTAAAAGATAGATGGAGACAGTGAAGAGGATAATGCCAACCATCAATTGGTCAAATTCATAGTCATTTGAATCAACCCTATTCTTTAAAACGTTGTATTTTTTACCATAAAACAACCGAAATAGGGTGGCAAGAATATGTAATTGCCAAGAGTAGATCCTAGTACAGGAGAGGTAAAACCCATAAATATTGAAAAAAAGAAAATTGAAGGTGTCCAACACCACAGCTGTTCCCATTGTTATTCCTCCATATCTTGTGATGAATTGAAGAATCTTCAATAATGTGGAAAAATAAGAAGCAAAGGGGGTCAAAGCTCGTGCCTTCCAAAAATCTAAGACCCAAAGAATCAATTGGCCCAAAAAGTTGGCCAATTCATTGTTCAATTTGAACCCCGCGGGAGAGTTCATTAACCAAATAATGGTCCGAGTTAGTGTACGTTCATATATTGGGATAAGATTTTCCACGAAGCCAACAATCCCATTAAAGTTTGCCCTGATGATGTTGGATACAATAAGTCCAATCAAGATATCATTGACGATCAACCAAATGTTGTTATAAAATTTGATGTACTCACTGGGATTAAATTTAGTACCCTCAATAATACGGGCTTCACTTTCCACTTTGGATACTTTCAATTTTTGGAATTGTTTGGGCAAGGATTGAAACTGTTTTATCCTAAAATTTAATTGATGAAATGTATGCGATATGAGATATAACGACATAACCAGATTGTACCTGGTAATTTTATCGTCCTCAATGCATTTATTGTAAAAATGAGATAAACCACCATTTAATGAGGCTTTGCCCCACGTATATGTTAAAACGTCACTGATAAACGTACAGCATCTTACCACAAAAATGTTGTAAACGATGAATAGGAAATATAGGAAATCATCAACATAGTGTGTTATATTGTTGGCAAATTTCTCGAGGGGAGTCTCCTTTTTCATTCTCAATAAAGATCTAGTGTAATTTGTGAGATTCATAAGCCTCAAAACTTCCTTCATTTCAACATCTCTATCAGGTTCGTAAAAATGGTATTTTAACTTTTCACCATATTTCGAATCAGAACTGGAATAGAAATTGTATTCTGTATCCCCCTCCAGAGTCCAGAAAATATTGATAGCTATTGGGTCAAGAGAATAATACTCCAAACGAGAGGATACTGGAGGTTTAAAAAATAACAAAGTTTCATTTGATTCCAATATAGGTCTTTGGCCATCATAATCAAACTCTATAATTCGACTCCATTTCTTGGATTTGGAATTTATGCAACCAATGACAACTAACTCTTTCAAGAGAGATTTAGTTGTGGAATAATGCAAGTTCTTATATTGATTAGTTGTAATTATATCTGCAATAACAACTTTATGTTTTTTTACTCTGTACCCTAACACAAGGTATCTTTCACTTTGGACTAGAGTCTCGATGTTATTTGGCCAAAAAACTGTTGTAATCGTTTGATTTTCTATCACTTCAGTAGGCATGTCGTTCATAAATTGATTCTCTCCTTTTGTTCAATTTAATCGGTGATAAAGTAATTTGCAAGTGAGAAACAAATATCTTATTAATGAGATATACTATTACCAAGAAGATACTTGATAAGAAAGCCACAACACTTAGTAATCTGGTGAATAAATGACTTGAAATGAATTGGGATGTCAACAAAATTAGTCCTATTGACGTGTCGATAAAGTCCATTAATTAGAAAAAGGCCCCTTCTTAACTGATGCAATTAAAAGGAAGGGTTCTTGTCAACTACAAGATTTGTGGCGACAGTGGATAAAAACGGCAACAAATAACACGGCTTCTGCAAGACATAAATTTTTAAGTCGCTCAGCATAGAATATATTTTACATCATTTTTATTTTTATATTAAACACTTAAAGAGAAATATATTCATATGGCCTCAATGCTTACCAAGAACCTTCAGTGGCTTCACCCTCAGCAGCCCAGTCACCCTCAGCAGCTTCAGTGTTACCCCAATCACCTTCTTCGGTGGCAGCAGCGGTTTCTTCAGTAGCTTCTTCAACAGCTTCTTCAGTCTTGGCTTCCTCAGTTGGCTCTTCTGGGTCTCTGTAGAAGTACAAATCTGGCATGACAGACCATTGTTCAACTCTGTTTGGAATGACACCTCTCAATCTGAGGACTTCTCTGGCCAACAACCACCAGATAAGACCAATGGAGTGCTTACCCTTGTTGTTACATGGGATAGCAATGTCAACAAACTCAGATGGAGAGTCAACATCGGACAAAGCGATAACAGGGATGTTAACGTATGAGGATTCCTTGATAGCTTGAGCATCGGTTCTTGGGTCAGTAACGATGATCAATCTTGGTTCTCTGAAGGTCTTAGAGTTGTAGTTAGTGAAAGAACCTGGAGTGAATCTACCAGCAATAGCTTGAGCACCAGTGTGAGCAGCGTACTTCAAGACAGCTCTTTGACCGAGAGTTCTGGAAGAGATAGCAACAACATCAGCTGGGTTTGGAACAGCAGCAATGACTCTTGCGGCCAAGACAATCTTTTGCCAGGTCTTGTTGACGTTGATAACGTTAACACCATCTGGTCTGGTGGCGTGAATGTATGGGGTTTGGTGAATCTAAATTTTCAATGTTAGTATTTAATCTTGAAAAATCATTCAATTTTCTTTAAAGAAACTGACTTGATGAGATGTGTAATGAATAAAGGTAATGAAATCATACCACTACCCTACATATCCATTCAACCATTATGTTCATTATTTTTCACTTGAATTACTAGAATCTCAAAAATACCAATTCAGTTTCTTTCCCAGTTTATACATACGTTAGCATTCTTGGCACCAAGGTGGACACCGGCAGCAATCAAGAGCTTCAAGTCGTCGTGGGTTAAAGCAAAGTCAGCCATTGTGATGATTTGATCTATAGAGTAAGCACTTCTTGGTTCATGAATATTGAATTTTTCATTGAAATTTTTCCCGCGAGGGAGCCCGACTCCGAGAGCTTGGTGCGCGGGGGGGTTTGAAAAGTTTAGATAAACACAGTCACAAAGTGAAAAAGGTAGTGAAAAGATGACATTATAGGTGTGAATGGGGTCTTATAGGAAATGAAATCAAATGTAAGAGGTTCTATTTTTTCATGATATTTTTTAATTTTTTAGAAGGGATGAATTGATTAATTTATTTACATTTTTTGTTAAAATCCAACAATAACCCTCAAACCCTAAAGAAGGTCACGTGATTTACACGTGATGATTGGGAGATATCGGACTTGGAAATTTATTTCATTCGGATCAAACCAATATTACCAGCTAAAATAACAATCGTCTATTTGTTCATCCAATAGAACAGGAGTTGATTGGGTTTGATTCTATTAATTGTTTACTTCTAAAACAATTTTAATCTCAAACAGCTAAACCGTTTGATTAATATTAAACTCCGAATTGAGAATTATACAATGTCCAATATTACAGGCACAGAATTCCACATGCCTGCTGAAAAGTTGGCAAGGATTCAAATGACAAATAGATATGGATATTATACGTTTGGTATCACCATACTGTTTTTAGCTTTGCTACCTTACTGGAATAGAACGAATTTTCAAGTTAATAGTTCCATACTCCGAAGAATCAAACTAAAATTATTAGAATATAGAACGCTGAGAATAAATCCTATTACTTTTCAAATGGTGATATTTTGGTCGATAGTATTATTGGCATTGTCTTGTTTGGAGACGAACAATATGAATATGAAATGGATCGCCGCTAGATTGGGCCGAGTTTGTGTTTACTGTCTACCAACAGTTTTTTTTCTGACTTTAAGACCTTCTCCATTGCCGGATACATTATATTTAGCTCTATTACCGATTCATAAATGGCTAGCAAGACTCATTGCGGTTCAGGGAATTCTTCATGCCTTTTATTATTGTGTCCTCAACATTCAATTGAATACAGCTTTCAGAATATTCCGCTTTGCTAACTTCATGGGGGTAGTTGCAACTCTTGCATTTATCATTATCATAATTACTTCGATTTCTAAAGTGAGAAGAGCAGCATTTAATGTCTTTTACATTAATCACTATATTTGCTCATGGGTGCTTGTCATCACTTTGCACTTCCACGCTCGACCAGGAATACCTATGGTGACCACTTTGAACACCCTGATCTTGCTCTACCAAATTTATTCTCGATTTAGATTAACTTCAGTTACCTGGATCAATTCTTATCAGGTTTCAAAACATATGACCATTGTGGAAATCCCTAACGACGGCATAAAGTATCACTCATCGTTACCAGGTTGCCATATCAGAATGATTGAATACGATGAAAATAACCCCATCAAGCAGATTTGGAAGAATCTTCTGGCACCTGTTCAACATCCATACACCATAGCATCACTTCCTGCCGATGAGACTCAAAAATTAATAGTCAGAACAGGTAAATTCAAGCTGGATTCCGATACAAGATATATAATGACAGGAGTCTATTTGCCATTTTTGAAATTCTTGAAACCAATTCCGATGACCCCGATCCAATCTCTTTCCTTTAGAACCAAGGCCAAAAAATGTTTATTGGTGGCTGGTGGTTCCGCCATCAGCTTTGTTTTGCCAATTGCTAGAACTTTGAACTATAATGGCGCAATGGTAAAGATTCTTTGGGTTATCAGGGATCACGAGGATCTCAAAGTTTTGGACTACTTCAAAAAAACTATTTCCAGTGATGACATGATTGATATATTTATCACAGGTAATTACACTAGAAAAGAGAAGAAAGAATTTATTGAAGTTCTGACTTATTTGAGAAAGAGCAGAAGAAGAAGAGAAATGCTGCTGGAAACTAAAATGCTCAGCGGTGACCATTACGATCCCAATGAAGACGAAACAGAAATGGAAATTGATTATAGTAATTTTGGTAAAGTTGTTCCTGACAATGAGACCACTGCATTGAATTCTAAAGCTCCTAAAACAGATTATGGATCGTCATCTGATACTTTTTCAGTGCCATTAGAAGAAGGGTTCCAGTATCTTCCTCCAATGAAGAAACGGAGAAGTTATGTGGATATTCGTGCCCATCAAAATTTAGGTGAATTCGATGACTTTAAAAATAACGAAGAGACAATGGATATTGATGTGGAATTGGACGTCTCGGGCAAATATAATAAAAGAGTTGAAAATACAATCACATATTCAAGTTCACTCCCTGATTCCCCTTCGGTTAATAAGCCAGGTTTGGGATTTTCCGACAGTATGGGTGGGTTCAGTCCCTTCATGCAAACTCAGCAAGACACATCAAAGGTCCCTGGCAATCTGTCATTAGCAACAGGAACTTCCTCTGCGTTATATGACAATTTATTGGATTATTGGATTCTTGCAAATACTCAATGTAAGGTGTCTTTTGGTAGACCTAAATTAGGGTTGGATTACTACTCATGGTGCATCGGCTCTTCCTGTATTGGCCCTGTTGTGGATCCATTAACAGGAGAACTCATGTGTTATAACCAAGACCCTGCCATGTTGGAGTTGTACTCTAACCCTACTTTCATCGACAATAGAAGAACAAGATTTAAGGAAAGAGGAGGCAAATTGGATGAAACGATTTGGATCGTCGGTGCAGGTCCTGAAGGACTTGTCACTAGTTCCAGACTTTGGGCCAGTGATTGTGGTTTTCATTTTCATGAGGAGAGTTTCAGTGTTTAGCTGGCAAAAAAAAATATTTTTTTAAGGGTCTATCATGAGCAATTGAAAATATCGGAGCGGAAGCTGAAGAAAAAGGGAGGCAAACTATTTTATCTCTAAACGTAGTGAGAATAACCTGCTATTTATCCCAGGAGGGTTAAATATTCTAAAAATCATTGCTATTATAATTAGGAGTGAATTCAACAAAGTAACATAAACCTAATAGATGATGGATTTTTCAACTTCTAAGGACTTCAACACAATTTTATCGAATGACACATCAAGTTATGGGAGAATTTTGGACCGATTTATCCCTGCAAGACAAGCAAATGAAAACAGAGTAAAGTATAGAACACTTTCCCACAACCACATAGAAACAGGTGATCGGCTTAACAATGGAAGAGAAATAAATCAGAGACCACATACTGAGCATAGTAGAAGAACATTAATAGGCAGTTCTAACATTTACGAGAACAACCATCTCTTTGGATCTGAAGTCATCCCGAACAATTTTGATGAAGCGGATGAAGATTCCATAAATGAAGGGTCAAATTCGATAGAAATAAAGGAAAGTTCATTTCATGAATCTCTTATAGCAAAAGCACTAGGGTTCAAGAAATGTAGGATATTGAACTTTAAAACATCTAAATCGGCAATTAAGAGATGGAAGTCGACGTTGGAATTTCCAAGTGATAAAGACGAACTCAATGTTAGATCCATTGATAACAGGATTAAAGTTGAACGAGAGAAATTTATTCAAACTGAAGTTCCCTTCAACGTTTTGGATGCTCCAGGACTAAGGAATGACTTTTATTCCAATGTCGTTTGTTGGTCCAAGTTGACGGACAAAATGGTTGTCGGATTGGGATCTGTTGCGTATACTTGGAATGAAAAAGTGGGTACAACATCCTTACAATCCTTAGATACAGATATGATTTCTGCATTATCATATAACTGTGAGGATATTTTGGCTGTTGGTACAAAAGGAGGTAAGATACACATATATGCAAATGGTTTTTCTTGCATTGCTGCTACCGTTGAACTAAAACCCGGTGTTGGCATTTGTACAATCAAATGGATGCCGAGATCCAGAAAGTTCTTTACAGGGGATGACACCGGAGATGTGACATTATGTGAAGTATTTCAGCTGGAAGAAGAACTCCATCTACGTACCCGATTGTCATTTAAGTGTGACCAGCAACAAATTTGTGGCTTGGATGTCAATTATAACAGTGATCAACTTGTCGTTGGGACCAATAATAATAGTAGCAGTATTTGGGATATTAAAGACCCTTTAACTCCAAAGAAAATGTTTCTTTTACCACACGATGCTGCTGTCAAGGCTGTTGCCTTCTGCCCGTGGATACCGAACTTATTGGCAACCGGTGGGGGGAGCAGGGATAGAAACTTAAGATTCTGGCACACAACTTCAGGTACATTGATAAGTAAGCATGAAACTAAGGGTCAAATCACCTCCATTATTTGGTCGCACTTCAGAAAAGAGGTTCTTGCTACTTTTGGATTTGGAAACCCTAATGACAAAAATGGGATAATATCCGTATATTCTTACCCTTCTATGGAATTGAAGATAAAAATTGATTCTCCTTCTGATTTGCGAGTGTTAAGTTCTGACATATCTAATGATTTTAAATCAATCTGCACTGCCGTCAGTGACCAGTCGGTTAGAATCTACACTATCTGGAACTGCGAACATGATTTAAAAAAAGCTGACTACGATGATGCGATTTTCAATAGCGGAATTATTGATTTAGAGGAAGGGCTGGATTCAACCCCTCAGATCATCAGATAAATGAATATTATACATAGGTATGATATGTATGAGCGAAACAAGAACCTACTGTTGGAAATCAAACTTTTTAAAATACGCTCATTAAATTTACAAAAATGGATATCCGAAAATTGTAATGTTAAGTAGGTATTCCATCAGGATCTTCAACTTCATTCACCAATTTTTTCCAGTGTTTTCGATTTTTTAAGACAGGCTGTCTGTCGAATTGAAAAAGAATAAGAGTCAAGAAAAGTAGAAAAGCCATGACAGAACTGGGAATGATCAGCTCTTGAAATAGCTTTTTGGAAATAACCTCTTGATATGGACAATGAGTGTTCATTCCCACAACCCAACAGTTTTTACTCGAGAGAGAATTGAGATTTATCCAAAGCCCATCTGTATTCGAGGGAATCGCTTCAATTGCCATATTTTGTTCAATAGATGATCTGGGAATGTATACTTCAAATCGACCAAAATCTAAGCATTTATCTGAGGCAGTCATGTAATCTGAATAGACTTCTGTTATCTTGAATTCTTGTGCATCCTCCGTGTTTTGACAGAGGGACCTAAATTTGTTCAGGCACGAAGTGGCCACCCACCCTGCTGGCGTTAACACCGCGCATCTATTCACAAAAGGATCATTATCGCCATCTGTGGTTTGAGTTGTAGAATTTCCTGAAGAAGTCGTGTTTGTCAATTGAGTGTCTTTAGATACGACTGCAGAGTTATCATCGGAAGCATCCAACAAATAATCGTCGAAGGTAGTATCATGCATGATATCTGTAGAGGCTGTATTTGGTTGAGATGGAGCCCATGACCAGAGTGATGATTCTAAAAAGTCACTAATGTTTCTTATGCTTTCAAATGAATGTGAGATTATTGGTGAATAACCACACATTATTTGATCCCAATAATCATCCAATGAGTATGGGTCATCTTCGGAATCATAGGAAAAAAGCATCGACGAGCTGTTACTTCTTAACGTGGCATCATTGCACTCTGTGTCCACGTAATTTTGATACTCAATATTAATGAAATTAGAATCTTTAAGCAACGGGTGTGAACTGAGAGAATCCTTCAAAGAAGAAGCGTAAAATACGTCTAAATCAGCAATATCACCAGACACCTCGCTTTCTATTACTATTATCAGGACCCTCTTTTGCATCTTTGACAATAAAGTATTCAAAGTTGGTAACTCATCGGCATCTATCAAGCTTGGTGTGATCAAATAATCTATTGATCCCTCTTCAAATATTGAATAAGACCCTGTTGAGTAGTATGCTGTAGGTGTTGATATATTATGAAGCTTGAGCAGAAGAACCATCACGTTGGTCTCCAAGACGTTATTCGTTTGCGTTAGATAGTTATTCATCACAGAAGTTAATGCCGTCATATTGAATTCCGAAACATTACATTCATCGTTGGTAAAATTAGACATTATATCATTTGATCCCGGGCATAGTCCCCAATCAGACGTGTAATTATTGTAGTAAATATCAATAGTGAATGCATTAACTCCCACTTGCATTAATTCCGTTAATGTTTCCAACGATGAAGTGTTATAACCATACTGTTCAAACACCACCGTTTTTAAATCAACACCTAAAAGTGTATCTAACGCTAATGATGTATTGCTAGAGACATCCCGCTGTGTTCTAATACCCACCATTCTATTCGATGATAGATTTGGCCATGATTCTTCTTGGAGGCTGTCCGCCCTTTGATTGAAAGCCTCCGATATTCGTAATAGTGTGTCCAGATCCACATCCAAAGCCTCCGCTCCTTTTCTTATGAATAGCACCCAGATCAGAATCAAAGGCCATATCATTATAAGAAGAAGCACGAATAAGTGTCAGAAAAACCTTAGGCCAATAATCTTGCTTCTTTAAAGGAAGGAATGGGATTGACAGAGAATCTACTCGATTTGACGTCGGCTGTGGTTTTTGCGATGCCACTTAAGATCTTTGTCACGGATGTTGCGGAAGCAATCAATTATGAGTTCATTGATGAAATATTTCACTACCGACAATTACAACATTATTGGGCAGGTGATTGGTCCCATTGGGATTCCAAAATTACCACCCCACCGGGATTATATTTATTAACGTGGGCATACACACAGCTGCTTCATGTGGAGCATACTTTGGCGAATGCTAGGTTCTTCAACTTCATTGGAGGGTGCTTTATCGCATTTTGTTGCGTACTGATCAGATTCAAGAGCAGGAATCCAGGGTTCAATACGGCCTCAATTTTGCTTAACCCATTGTTGGCGTTATATTATTCCTTGTATTATACCGATGTTTGGTCTGCAGCAATGGTGGTGTTGATGTACACAATTGTTATTTTGAAGCCGAAGAAAAGTGTTAAATTAACAGCATGGTTGGCCTCAATCCTTGGACTCCTGTCACTGTTCATGCGTCAGACGAATATTGTTTGGTGCTTCTTTGCCTTGGTTGCGTTGCTCGACGAGGAGGTTAAAAAAGAAAATGGGTACAACCATGATAACTATGTTGAAGATGGTAAAGCATTCATCCGCACAGTTTTGAAGAATATCTCCTCGATTATTCCTTTCCTCATTGTTGCTGTATCATTTTTTACGTTTGTCGTTAAAAATGGCGGAATAACGCTGGGAGATAGTGAGAATCATATCTTGGTTCCACATCTTGCACAACTTTGTTATTGTGTCACTTTCATTGCAGTTTTCACTGTACCATTGTGGATATCCTTCTCTTTTATTTTTGATTATTTCAAAGATAACTTCGGATCCTTGCAAATGATACTCTTCAATGCCTTTTGGATTCCAGTGATCGTTATTGCCGTTCATAACTTTACAATTATCCACCCGTTTGTTTTGGCCGATAACAGACATTACACATTTTACATTGTGAGGACGTTCATAGTTAGAGATGAGATCTCAAGACACCAGCTGATTCCAGTTTATCATTTTTCCTTCTACGTTGTCTACAAATTGTTCATTACAACTTGTAGTAAGGCTAAACCAACAGCATCATCGTTGATGATGTTTGCTGCCTGGCTCTTGTGCACTGGCGCTACTATTATTCCAAGTCCTCTCTTTGAACCTAGATACTACATTCTCCCATACCTCACCTTCAGATTACTTGTTCATCCTTACAATAAGCCTCTAGTTGGGCTTAGAATTTTCCGTGGAGAGAACAACTACAAGTTCCGCTATGCCCTTGAAGTTCTTTGGGCGTTTCTATGGACACAAGCTCTATACATGATCTTTCTACAATTCACCTTCCAATGGGACAATTTAGTGGAACCCCAAAGAATTATTTGGTGAAGCGTGCTGAGCTTCCTTTCGACTTTCACCGGGTTTTTCGAGACTTGGGTGTGTAAGGGATGATAACAGACACGTTTCTCAAGGGATTGACAATCACAACAATCTTATTGGCGGTGATTTTAATCCTCTTATATAACTTTTTGATCACTTCAGAAGAGAAAGAGGAGTGACCACTATGTAGATTTAATACTCCACTTTCTTCTTTTGTTAATAAGATTGATGTGCATTGCCATCCTCTCGACCAGCCATCCCAAATATTCCCTGTTGGTTATCTCCAACAGGGATGAATACTTTAACAGACCCACAATAGGGGCCGCATTTACCACAAATGATCAAATAAGGCCAACCGATTTAGCAAGATCAGTCCACGGAACGTGGATTGGTGTCACCACCAAAGGGCGAATCGCCGTATTAGTCAACTACAGGGAAGCCAACTCTGATGGCAAATCACCCATATCAAGGGGTCAAATTCCTTTGAGTTATTTAAGTTGCAAAGAGGGTACAAGCCCAACGGAATGGGCTAAGGACATTGAAGATAAATTACAAGGGTTCAAAAAGGTCGGTGGATTTTCCCTGGTCTTTGGAGAAGTGGATGGAAAACTCCATCTACTTTCGAACAGGTCCAATATACTGTTGGATGTTGAAAGAGATACCAAAATGAGCTCCTTTGGTGCGTTAGGGTTATCAAACTCTACTGTTGATAATCCATGGCCTAAAGTTGCGAGGGCAGAACAATTGCTTTTGGATGTGATTGATAGGGATATTAATGGAGGTTATGAATCAGAAACCGAATTCTTTAAGGCCGCCATAGGTGTACTGAATGATGTAAATCCAAAATTGGTCCCCAATTCCCACATGGATGACAATTTTGAGATGATTCCACAGAGTATTTTTATCCCCCCTTTACAATCAAAGGACGGTCTTTATGGAACACGAACTCAAACACTCATTGCTATTCGAAGACCATTGGACGGACTCAACCGCTGCGCCACATATCTTGAGCATGACGTGGCGCAGGACTCCCTTAATCGGATAGATTACATAATCGAGGAGACTACGGGCATCCCCGATTCCGATTTTTCAATGGGGTAATTAAATGATTCATTTCAATGTTCACCATCTTCTTCCCTAATTCCAGATGTCCGTCGAGATTAAGCAAGTTTCAGCACAAGAGTTTCAAGATTCCGTTGTTCAAAGATACACAGGTAAGTATTCTTTTTAGAATTATTTGATTCTCATGTTACTAACGCTTTATTAGATATCATTGGCGAGAAGTTAGGGGGTCAAGTTTTGGCGTTTTCAGATGAATGGTTTGCCGCTGCTGAAAACTTGATCAAGCCAAAGGCTCCAATCAGAGATGCAACCAGGTTCACATACGCCGGTGCATGGTATGATGGTTGGGAGACTAGAAGACATAACACCAACGAAGCAGATTGGGTGGTTTTTAAAATGGGTGTTTCTTCTGCCTCCCTCATTGGATGTGAAGTTGACACCGCTTTTTTCAATGGGAACCACGCCCCTCACATTTCTGTTGAGGCAACAAATTTGACAAATGATGCTGATTATCATACTGCCAATTGGGTTGAGATCATCCCAAAGGTTGAATGTGGTCCAACCCAAAAGCAATTCTTTGTCAGATCTTCTATCACCAAGGAAACATACACCCATGTGAGATTGAGAATGTACCCAGATGGTGGGATTGCAAGATTTAGACTTTACGGTACAGTTCATCCTGTTGTTCCACAGGATTTGACTCAAGTTTTAGATACCGCCAGTGCAGTCCAAGGTGGTGTGTGTGTCTCCTTTTCCGATCAACACTTTGGCTCTGCTGACAATCTCTTGTTGCCTGGCCGTGGTCATGACATGTCTGACGGTTGGGAAACTAAGAGATCTAGAAGCGAAGGTCATGTGGATTGGGCAATTATCAAACTAGGACACAAGACCGATATTAAGAAGGTGATAATTGATACCGCACACTACAGAGGTAACTTCCCGCAATATATTACCGTTCATGGTTTGGACACCAGTGTTGAATCTCCTGCCTTCGATGATGCCAAATGGGAAAGTATTGTTGAAAAGTCAAAGACTGGTCCAGATGCAGAACATCTCTACGAAATGGACAGTGGAAAGGCATACACTCATGTGAAGTTAACCATGATTCCTGATGGTGGTATTAAGAGAATCAGATGTTGGGGTACCTTAGCAATTTAGAATTCATATTTATGTATAGCATGAGCACCTGACCAGAATTTTTCATCTTACTTTTATTTCATCTTACAGAGGTAAAAAGCATGGACACCTTGTCCAATAGGTTTAGACAGAGGGTGCCGATTTCATTATGTGATATAAACAATGAACTTGCGAAATTTGACCCAATTTCAGAAAAACTTCAAACTGATATTTTGACATCTTTAATTGAAATTGCAAGATCCAATCCATACTACAGTAAGATGGCTTTAAAAAAGATCATTGAAAACTTGGAATCTCGAAACATAGAGATCAATGAAGATTATTACGAATATCTAATGTTATGGCTTTCCGCAAAGGAACTGAGACCTACAGAGTCGGATGTGATATCGTACCCATTAGGTAATCACAGATTTGTTCAAATGAAGGAATCACCTAATCTTATCAGTGGGTTAGGCACAACAGGGCTAAGAACATGGGAGGCCTCCTTATTTTTAACCGATTATATTGCGAATAGAATGCCGCCCGAGCTCTATACCCAATGCTTCAAGAATCAATCCATTTTAGAATTGGGTTGTGGTACTGGGTTCATAGGTATTTCACTAATAAAATATCTCCGAGAAGATCTACTCAAGGTCATCTTAACAGATGGTGATTCCCAACTCATTGACAAAATTGGAGCAAATCTACTGCTAAATGATATCGGTTTAAATGATGAAAAGTTGCAAGTTTCTAAATTATGGTGGGGGGAAGATAAAATTCCTCAAGGTACCAAAACGGTAGTTGCTGCAGATGTTACATATGATTCCTCAATAATACCTTCATTGGTGGAAACAATTAAAGATGGCTTTCTTAACCGTGGAGTCAAGGACCTCTTCCTTGGAGCAACTGTTCGTAATGAAGAAACACTAAAAGTTTGGGAGGACGCTTTAGAAAAGGATCAAAAGATATGGAAATGGTCCATACTTACATCCCGCAAACCTGGAGCTTCTTCAACCGACGATTTAATATACTTCAGACCCCAAACAGCTACCATACAGCTTTACCACGTGACGCGCTTATGTAATTAAATCATAATTTCCTAATTGGGTTAGAAAGGTCAACAAACCTCACTGGCCAAATTTTTTAAGCAAAATAGAACCATTTATTGCTACCCCACCGTTTCTTAAGGTCCCTCGCCCTTTTGGAGTTGAGACCATAAAATTGAAGAACTGATTTATAAAGGCTAAGGGTTTTTATATTTCAATACAAAAAGCAAAATACTATTAATTAACTGAATTATATTCCATTTCACATTGAATAAAGGGGCCAATATAGACCCAGGCGCATTTTAATAAGATCAACACATTCCTTTAAACCACATTTTATTGATTGGTTCTCCATTGACATGAACATTGATTTACACAACGTTGAAAATATGACCCCAAATGGTTCCCCTAGCAAGGTTTCATTTTCCAAGAGATCAGGCTTTATAATCACTCCACAGAAGAGGGGACTATCACCAGTTAGAGATGACCTGAATGATCCAATGATCTCTAGAGTGGAATTTCGAAAATTAGAGAGAGCATTGAATGATGTCCACATAAGCAATAATGAATTGATAAAAAATAGGGATTCATTAGAAGTTGAAATAAGAAGTAAAAGTAGTCAATTAAAGCAGAAGAATGTCAAAATTAATGAATTGATTCAGGAAAATACGCATTTGGTCCAAGAGCTTCAAAAAGAACGTGAAAGTAATGAGGAAGAATTCAACAGTTGGACTGAAAAGAAATTTGAATTGGAGGCCAAAATCAGATCACTCAATGAGATTCTTTTGAAAAGAATACAGAAAGATGAACTGGAATCAACGAAAGACATTGATGAATCACATAATATTGAAGAATTGGAAACATTAAGGGGTGAAGTTGAAAAGTTGAAGAAAAGAATCAACAGTTTACAAAAAGAGAACGAATTAGAGGTCCAATCCAAAATAATGATTATTGATGAATTAGAGTTGATTAGGTCGAAACTCAATGAATTAAAAGATGATTATGAACAAATCAAATTAGATTATGACGAATTGGTCACAGAGTACTCATTGCTTCAAATAAATGATTCGGATGACAAGGAGTTAAGAACACCAACTTTAGAAAACGGAGGATTTGACCAACCATTAGATTTACCCAAAGTTAGACATTTAAGCTCATCCTCCTCACTAACAGTATCCCCTAATGATGATCACAAGAGAAATCTATCAAGAGCAATCAGAGATACTGAGTTTCAGTCTCAGAAAGCAAGATATTCTCAAATTATAATGAATTATGAATTTGCAATTAAGTCCTTACAATTAGAAAATGAAAAATTGAGATCCTATATTGGATTTATCACACAAGGCCAGCCACAGGATAGGAGGGTTTTGAGTGACCCAGTGCTCGAATATTCCGATGAAATTAACATTAAGAATGCCAAACAGAATTTAAAATCTGTCATTAGAAGTGTATCAGCCATTGGGTTAACCGGTGGTGGAGCCATTGAAAGGGACCTAAAGTTATTAGATCAACAGTTTGACAGAAATTTAACGTCTATACCTTTGAATGAAGTGCATGTTGAGGACAATGGATCCCTCAACGAAAGCTTTTGTGATTCATTTGCCTACTCAACAGATTATAACAAGGGGAGTGTTAAAAATTTGGATTTGGATAGTGATTTTTCATTTGGTGAAGGAGATGATGAGCTAGATGATCAAGAATTCGAAGAAGAGGAATCCGAACTTTTACTAGCAAGGAACAGGAATTTGAATAGGAACAAATATGCTTCAACGGATTCATTAAATGTGTCATACAGAATGAATTTTCAACCCAAGTTAAGTTTGAGAAAGAGCAAACTGTTACAAGAGCCATCAAGGACTCATGTCCAAAAAATCACCAAGCTACCCTCAGAAATGGACATTAGAGGACATAACTTCCAAGGGGATGAATATTACAATGAACAAAGGATTTTAAGTAACAAGAACTCATTGAAAAGCATGAAACCTCATCTTTCAAGCTCTCAATTGATCCATTCCACGGTTGATGATGGGTTTGATATTCTAGAGGATGATTCCATCACTTATTCAGATGCACTAGGTGGTGGAGATCTACAATATGATTTAAATTTGGAAAACAAGCACATACCCATTTTCACCCATATCAGCGAGGGTGATGAAGAATTCGAGGACAAGGGAGAATTCTCCCAATTGGGTTCCGAAGATGATGATCAAATTGGAATGAGCGTATCAAATAAAGAGATCGATGAATTCAGGATGATGTGGGGCAGTGGGTTCTGTTCCCGTCATTCATTGCTCCTATGTCTTTGTCACCAGAGGGCATTTGTCGATAAGATGATGCTTCAATTTGCCATGAACCCTGTTTTTAGACTCCGTAGTAAGAGTACTAGAAGGGTCCCATTGAGATACCAAAAGAAGATAGATATAGTCAAGGGTGTTGAACCCAACGAGGGGGTTATCGGGGAGGAGGATGTTTGTGCTGTGGACTGATTTTTTTATACATTTACTGGGTCTAGAGTTTATTTTTAATATATGGTCTTGAATTTCTCCACCTCTTCCGTGTTAAACTCGTTCATGATTTCCATGCTGAGCTTGGTTGCCAATGTAACCGTTTACTTTACTAAAACGCGATTGGTAAAAAAAAAAAAGTGGTGCCATTTTCAGTGCTCAGCACACTGTTTAAGCTTCGATGCATTGAATGTTTACGAATAGTTAAGGGGGGCATTAAAGAGACGCGGCGTCTTGGCATGGATTTTGATGACAATTGAACAATTTTTCCTCTAGTGGTTGGGTTTCACCTCCGTAGTGGTTCGATAATTGCGTCAGATGTGGGGCCACTTGTCCAATTTTTCAAAGCAAATCGTTTAAATAATTATCACACGATTAAGGGCAATATTATTAAACCATTCTGATAAATACTAAAAAGTAAACCATTCCTCCTCTTCCCTTCATTTGCTGTTTTGCCCTTCACCCCGAAATAAATATGGCATTACATAACTACATCTATATCAAGCACAAGGAGGATACATTGGCTAAGAGAATAGCAAGAGATCATGATCCAAGACCGGTGTGTGTGCAACCAGACCATATTCCCATGGAATTTGAATATTCTGATGAGAGTGACTCAGAGTGTTCGGGGAGTTCAAATTGTTCCCATTGCAAAGCATACGAGCCGAAAACAAAAGAGATTTCCGACCAGGACAAGAAAGCACCTGAAGCCATAATACAGTACAGAAGTGAGGCCAAAGAGGAGCCACCACAACAAGTAGAGCCAGCAACAAAGAGGGTTAAAATGGTAATGAAAGATGGTAAAATGAGAAGGTTAAAACCACGGACAAATACCAAAATTGACAGGACACCTTCTCCTCCACCTACCAGAACCCCTGCAAATGCATCACCATAATTTTGCATAATGGCCACAAAAATATCTTCTTCATGCTTTCACACGTTTTTTTTTACTGCTTTCGATCATTGCTCTTTGGTCCGGTTATTATTATATAGACAAGCCGCAGCATGTTAGTGTATTTTTATACTAATTTAACGCCTTCATTATGAACTCTAAAGCTTCAGCAATATCCCCAGTTTCCTTGCTGAGCATATTGGCAATTTGGACTTTAAATGGGGGATATTTCTTCAGTGTATCTAGAACTGGCTGATAAACGCACACACTTGCAAATATCTCAATAGAAACCCCTCTGACATCATCAGATGCACAATCCATACATTGAAAAACTTGTAAAAAGTTTCGAAAATTGGGATCATTTTCATTTGACCAGTTAAACAATTTGGACAAACACAGGGGTGACCCCAATAGTCCATTTATCGTCTTTAAAGTGACATATTTGATCTGATCATCGTTAGTATCTAGTTGAACTATGATAGATTCAAACCCTAAAGTAAACACCAATTTCCTAGGGTAATCCAACCCCAAGGCCAAAAGGTTTGATAAGGCAGCCAATGAATTAAAAAGATCTGATTGGTCCACTACACTTGTTTTCAAAGTCGTAAACGGTGTATATTTCTCTTTGACACCATACTTGTCAATACTATACTGTACGGGGAATTCCAATAAAAAGGGGATAGTAGAAATAATATCATTTTCCTCATCAAATAATCGTCTGGGATCTTTATTAATCAAAATGTATGCAAGTGTCCTGATGGTGTATAATCTCCCCTCTAAAGTAATCTCATCAAATCTAGAATCATTCAATTGAACAAAAGATGTATGATTGTACTTCAATTTAGCAGAAGTAGAGAGTAAATATCCACTTAAATGTTTTATTATCTCCTTTTGATCTTTTGGCAATCTCTCTCTGGCCTGAGATTTTAAATTAATAAATTGCTCATTCAAATCTTCAATTTCTGGTTCATAAGTTAAGTTGGCCAATAATTTGATACATTTATTAATTGTCAATGCCGAAGTGGAAATTTTAAATATTGAAGTCAATCTAGGAATGATTCCCTCATTTATTAAATAATCATCTAACCTCTTAATTGATAAGGGATCATCTTCTGTAACACTATTATTCAAAGAACTTGACAAAATATCAACGTTATTGATGCTGTTGTGATCTTTTAAATTAGAGATTCCACCAGTCTTTTTCAAAAATACAAGAGGTAGTGTTAAACTCTCTAAAATGGTTAGAATCCCAAAAATGTTATGATTATTTTCAAAATTCTCTAATAATGAATTTATCAACTTCTTTTCATCTCTCAACTTGGTTTTAATTTGTAAATTGGTTGATAAAAGAGCAAAACCCTCAATGGAATCATCATTTACGTCATTGAGTAAGATGTCACACAGATTATTCAACGATAACAGTTCCCCTTTAGATTCAAGTAATTCCTTAGGTAACAATCTCCACACTTTTATACACACTAGAGCTGAGAGGATTTGAGTTTGATGCTCTACCGATTGAAGACTTTTAACAAGTAGACTTTGGTACACTGTTGCAATAATCGACTTACATTGGTCATTGATGCATAAAGATGAAAATAATGTCAATAATCTCATTTGTTGTATTTTAATGCCATCCAAAGCTTTTGTTATCTCATTCGTCATAAATCTAATGAATTTTTCATCCTTAGTAAAGATTCCAACAGTTAATTCTGGGAAAATTGGTGTCAATCTGGAGATGATTGTAAATATTGTGTCTCCTTGGTCCATATCCATCAAATCATCCAATGTGTTCAAAATATACTCTGGAGTTTTAAGAATTTGAGAGTTAAGTTGATTTAAAACCATCAAGGTGGGAATATGTGTCTTATCGAATTGTAAATATGGTACCAATAGGGAAACCAATTGGTGGCCTTGATCCTCTGTTACAGGTTCAAAATTGATCGAGATGGTGGATATTAAACTTTCTGACGCTTCCAATTTTGATTTATCCTCATTAATCAACGTCCATTGAGATTTTAGATCCCTGATCCAACTATCAACGTCTAACATTTTAGAATAAAAAGTGTTAACCGTGATCCAGTAGTGATTACATAAGCCTCACGTTTTTGAAACTCCATAGCAATCTACGTAAAATTACGTAAACGGTGCTCATCTTGAACAAGTTGACAACCATTCATAACCAAAAAAATATGAATATATTTTTATTGGCACTAATAAGACTGCAATAAAACCCAATTAAAATTAGTGCAACAACCTCGCAACTGTTATTCTTTGTTTACTGTGAACAATATGAGAAACAGAGCAAAAGATATTACAAAATACATCATGTAGAGTTGAAGCAGAATGATCGAGTGTTACAAAACACCTGTTTTTCCTATTGGTGAACTGTGATATCCTTTTATGTTTAGATGTTTAAGACTCACAATTTCAGGTGTCATGAGTAATATCCTTTATTCGTTTCAAGTTAAGAGTAAGCCAACGAAGGTGATACTAGCTGATAACAACCCCTGCTATTCCTGGTGAATTCTATTCAAGTAGTATATTCAATTTACTTTCATAAACCGTAAGTTGCTTAAAAAATCATGTCTTCATGGTCTTATTTAAAATTAAACATATTAACGGATTTACAACAGAGGTGGTCAAAATATCAAAGATCTCAATCGAATACGGTTTTAACAATTTGCTATTTCCGGTAGATAAGGCTTTACACTACTTGTACAGTCAAGTCATACAGGGCAAACTTCGTAATCCAATAGATTTTATGGATCGCCCCTTTCCGTCTTTCCGTAAATGATAGGGATTAAAAAAATAGTTGATAATCCGATGCTATCTTATTGCTCGGTAAGATAAGCAAAAAAGGGTCTCAATTAATGAGATTCAAAATCGAGTCCACTTAGAGTAGCATTTTACTCAATTGTTGATATTCTGTGTCCTTTATTGCATAGTCGTTATTCGAATTTTTCCGGAGTTCTGTCGGGTTTACCTAATTGATCAAAAAGCACAAAGCTAAAGAAAATATCAAACTTTAGTGCCCAGTTACCTCGCTAATACCTCCCTCCCACTTCTAATCTAAAATTTGATAACCCTTTGTAATCAAGTCTTGTTCGTAGAAAAATACGAAATCTCACGTGACGGAGCCCTACGACCACGCGGAATCCGTAACAGCCGTTCAATTAGTGCTTGAAAATATGGATTAGATGGTATACAAGAGTCATGAAAGAGATCTTGTAAACTCTCACAAAGGTGCCTGGATTCTAATGGATAAATCTATGGACCCTATTGTCAACCGGTTGTTTGAACTCTGAATAGCGAGGATTGCCTTGTTTAAGAGTTGGTCCAAGGCCCGATACACGAATGCGGCGATAAGAAAGGTGCATTTTTAGATTGATTCATTTAATCGCTTTTGTAGCGGTTTGAAAGGATTATTTTAAATTCCCATTGCATACTAATCTATACACTCGGGAAGTTATGTTATATAGGCAGGATTCCAGTGATAATATACTTACTTGGAAGGCTTGTTCATCCACTAATTTAATCTGAGCCTTTTGTTCACACGGCTCATTTTCTTTTATTTTTATTTTATTGATGCCGTGCGAGAAAAAAAGGGGTTATCAACCACACCATATGTAAGGCTGAAAGATCCACAGTCATATAAAAACAGGGTCCTGCCCCACCCAGTTGTCACAGGTAGAGAAGTCCCTCTTAAGAAATGTTAAAGAAATTCTTTGGGGGTTCCACCTCTGACACAGATTCTGTTGAAAAAGCAGATGTTGTCATTAATACAAACTTCAATTCAGAAGATGTGGAGTTGATTCCAGACAGAGAATACATAGTGGAATATGCCGATGAGTACAATCCTGCTGGTTTGGCAATTGCAACACCAGCGGATAAGGAAAACTATAGAAAGGTTAATGTCCGTCCAGATATAGTTTGTATGCTCATCCTTATTGTTGAATTTGCCGAAAGGTATGTCCCGTTTCAAGTTTATTTTGCAGAATCCGATATCGCATTAATTCTTTTGAGTTCCGCAATGTCGTGAGATCTTTCTATTTCATTCACCGTTACTAACACATATTAAAGAGGTTCTTACTATGGTGTTCAAGGTATCTTAAATAATTTTATTATGAGACCATTGCCAACTGGTTCTACAACTGGTTCCACTAGCGATCCAAATGCCTCTGCTGGTGCCTTAGGCTTGGGTATTAAGGATGCCAATGCTATCACTACTCTTTTACAGTTCTTGGCTTACGTTATGCCGCTATATGGTGGTTGGTTAGCCGATGCAAAGCTTGGAAGATTTAAAACTATTATGATCGGTGTTTGGGTCGGTATCTTGTCTCATATTTTGTTCATCATCGCGGCTTTGCCACCTGTTATTTCCAAAGGTGAGGCAGCTCTAGCCCCTGTTATTTTGGCTATTTTAGCATTGGCTGTTTGTACTGGTATGATCAAGCCAAACTTGCTTCCTCTTTTACTTGACCAAGTTCCATACCGTACCAATGTTTTAAAGCGCTTGGAATCAGGAGAGATTGTCTATGTTGATAGAGATCAATCAACTGAATCTTTGACACTAATCTTCTATTGGTCTATCAACATTGGTGCCTTCTTAGAAATCGGTACTTCTTACGCTGCAAGAAGAGTTGGTTATTGGTTGGCATTCTTGGTTCCATGTATCATGTACATGATCGTTGTTGTTGCAATGCTTTTAATTGGTCCTTATTTGAAAATGGAAGAACTTAACGGTTCCATTTTGGAAAAGCTTCTCAAGGTTATTGGTGTCTGCTGCAAGGGTTCTCCAATTAAAAGACTAAGACATGGGGAATTCTGGTCTTATGCATACCCAGAGAATATGATTGAAAGAGGTGAAATCTACATGAACAAAAAGAAGCAGACCCCAATCAATTGGACCACTCAAGATGTTAGAGATTACAAATCCACAATGATTCAATGTATTATGTTCTTGTATTGGATTCCATTCAACTTGAACGATTCTGGGTTGGGTTCTTCTTTAAATGCACAATCTGGTGCTATGGTTCTTAATGGGGTTCCTAATGATTTGTTCAATAATTTTAACCAAATTACCATTGTTGTCGCTATTCCAATTCTTGATTACATTGTGTACCCATTGCTCAGGAAGTATAACATGATGTTGAATCAAGTTCAAAAATGTTTCATTGGTTTTATGTTTGGTGCCTTCTCTTCTATGGTGGCTGCTATCTTACAAAACAAGATTTATGAAA
The DNA here is from genome assembly GCA_030584985.1 of Saturnispora galanensis. Taxonomy (NCBI): domain Eukaryota; kingdom Fungi; phylum Ascomycota; class Pichiomycetes; order Pichiales; family Pichiaceae; genus Saturnispora; species Saturnispora galanensis. The sequence goes on along the minus strand of JAJMCD010000027.1, from coordinate 32,639 downwards.
CTTCTCCTTGTGGTAATATGGCATCCACATGTGCTGAGGTTTCCACTGTGACTGCATGGTATGAAGTGATTGTTTATGGTTTGGCTGCTCTTGGTGAAGTCTTCTGTTACACAACAGCTTATGAGATTGCATACACTAGAGCTCCCGACAATGCCAAAGGTCTTGTGATGTCACTCTTCCTTTTCATGAGTGCATTGTCATCTGCCATTAGTGAAGGTATTTCAGGTGCACTTAATGATCCTCATTTAACCTGGGTCTTTGGTGGTATCTGTATTGCCAGTGCTGCCTGTGCATTTATCTTCTTGGCTCAATACTGGAACTTGGACAAGGTTATTGCAAGAGAAGAAGCTGAAAGAGAAGAATCTAGACAGCAATTGTCTAATGTTGATAGGGTTGAAATTGCCACCTTGGCTAAATCTATTTCTCATTAAATTTTTAGTGCTCTTTACAATTTACAGATGAAAACTTTTATTATGAGCAGGGAAAGTAAATAGTCAATATGAACTTTCACGAATGCTTAACTCACATTAGGATATCTCATTCACAGTTGGCAAGTTGTATATAATAATTATCTTATGGAATGCCTTTTTCCGTAGGCTAATCTATAACCGCCTATATCTATGGGTGAAATGTTCCTTAATCTTATTAGCCATGAGCAATATCATTTAACCAGATGATGCTGATGAAATAGTTAACTGCCAATCAAGATAATGAAATAAAAAAACCAGTACATTTGCTGTCTCTATTGGGACTTTATTAGGCATTTAATGCAATCTGATTAATGTATTCGTGGGGGTTCGAAATGAACAAACCGCAACAGTGCGGAATAGGTGAGGAATAATGCGGAATAAATGCGGAATATATGCGGAATTAACGGGTAGCTGGGAGCAAATCGCGCTATCTGGGATTCTGGTTCGATTTCTGATGATGGTTTAGTCTGCTCTACTTCAAAGAAACAAGTACAGAAAATGACACCCCTTGTAACCGAAATCAAAGCAATCGGTGTTCAAGATTTTCATAACTGGCTAGAAGCAAAGGCTTTCACTTATAAACCACAAGATATGAGACCTCATGATGTGGAAATTAAGATCGAATGCTGTTATTTGTGGTTCAGATATTCATGCAGCCAGTGGTGACTGGGGAAAGCATTATGTTCCATTTGCTGTCGGTCACGAAATTGTTGGTACCGTTGTTAACGCTGGCCCGGAAGCCAGATTCAAAGTTGGAGGCAGAGTTGGTGTAGGTGCGGAATGTGATTCCTGTGGTGAATGTTACAGATGTGAGCATGGATTCGAGAATAATTGTAGAACACAAGTTGGTACATATTTGGGTGTCTACAAAGATACTGGTTTCATATCGCAAGGTGGTTATGCTTCTCATGTGAGAGTCAATTCCAAGTTCGCTTTTAAAATCCCAGGCAGTATGGACTCCATACACGTTGCTCCATTGCTTTGTGGTGGTATCACTGGTTTAAGACCATTGTTGACAAATGGTGTCAAGAAGGGTACTAAGGTTGGTGTCAATGGTATTGGTGGTATTGGTCATATGACTATCCTGTTTGCCAAGGCATTAGGTGCTGAAGTTACTGCAATTTCAAGAACTTCTGCCAAAAAAGAATTGGTCATGAGCTTGGGCGCTGCTCACTATATTACAACTAACGAGGAGGGGTTCCCTGAAAAACATTATGACTCCCTTGGTTTGATTGTTAACACTGGCTCTTCATTCTCTCAGGGTTCTATTGATGGCATTTTGTCCTTGTTGAGACCATTTGGTCACATGACTTTCATAACAGCCCCACCACTGGATGAAAAGCTATCTTTGACTCCATTCCAAATGATTTTTGGTAATATCAGTGTCTCAGGTGCTGCCATTGGTTTTCCAAAAGATATCGAGTATATGTTGGAGTTGACTGCTGAGCATAATATTAAACCAATGATTGAAACTCTTGATATTTATGAGGAAGGTGTCACTGAGGCCTGGACGAGAATGGAGAAGGGTGACGTTAGATTCAGATTCGTTCTCACTGGTTATGACAAGCATTTTGGCAACTAATTGCTCTTTTTTCTGACTTTATTTCGAACTTGAACTACGAAATTCACCTTTTGATAAATTCTGTACTCCCTGCTCCCATCTCTCTATCGCTGCATAATGTCAATGGACATGTAAAACAGATGGGTAATAGTGTGGCGTCAAATTGTGGCGGAGTTTTTTTTTTTTAAGTGATGACTTTTGCGCTTCTTCCCGGAGAATCGGAGTTTATTTTACCGAACACACTTTTACTCATATAACCATAATTTTTCACTACATATTCATCTCTTGCATCTAAAAATGGGTTTGCGCATACCCTCAATTTCAGTGGACGATAAGTTGGCTAAATTAAAGGAAACTAATCCGAAAAAATACAAAATCTACAATTTTCTCTGGACAAAGGTTTGGTTGGGATACTGGTTTTATTTTGTCTTGGCGATATTTATTGTCATCGCTAGATTTGCCCCGAATTTCGCACGATCAGGAGGTTTAATTAGAGGACAGTATTCGATTGGTTATGGTGCTGTTATCGTCATCTTTTTAGGATCTGGGCTATCCATGCCAACCTCAGAGCTGAAAAAGAATCTACTAAATTGGAGAGCTCATTTATCTGTGTTCATCTTGCAATTTCTGATCACCTCTGCGATCATCTTTGGTTTCGCTTGTGCTGTTAGAGCTGCGAATAATAGTGCGATTTCGGAATGGATGTTGGTGGGTTTGATAGTTACAGGTTGTTGTCCAACTACGGTTTCTTCTAATGTTGTGATGACCAGAAAAGCAGAAGGAAATGTCCCTTTAACACTTTGCGAAGTGTTTTTGGGTAATCTAGCCGGGGCGTTCATAACTCCAGCATTATCCCAAATGTATTTTACAGGTGATTGGGCATTTGCAAATCCAGCCAATGGTTCATCAGTTCAGCATGTTTATGCCCAGGTCATGAAACAGATTGGTATCACCGTGTTCATACCTCTGTTTTGTGGCCAAGTGATTCAGAATGTGTTTCCTAAACAAACAAAGTGGTTCTTAGTTACTTTCAAATTTAATAAGGTTGGGTCGTTCATGTTGATATTGATCATGTTTGCTTCATTTTCCACAGCCTTTTATCAACATGCATTTACCTCTGTTTCCCATAAATCTATCATATTCATCTGTTTTTTTAATTTTGGGATTTATTTATTCTTCACTGTTATTTGTTACATAATGGCCAGACCCCGTTGGATAAAATGGATATTTAGAAAGGAACCAGATGAAAATAGTAGCATTGTTTATAAACACGCATATGCTCTATTGATTCCATTTTATCATGATAGAGAGGAAACTGTTTCTATTTTATTATGTGGTGGTGCAAAAACCGCTGCTCTCGGTGTGACATTAATTTCTTCACAGTATGGGGATGATAATCCTCATTTAGGGGAATTGTTAGTTCCATTGGTTTTATATCAATCCATTCAAGTCTTGGCAGCAGGTATCTTAACCGATTGGATGAAAAGTTGGATCCATAAAGGACCTACATATTTGAAAAAGATGGCAGAGCAAGAAGAGTTAAAAAGATTAGAGGAATCTGAAACACTATCAAAAAATGAAGGAACAGAAGAGGAGAGTAATATTGCCCATTCGGAAATAGAGGGTAGAATTTCTCTAGAAGAAAAGGCTGATCAAAGTGTCTAGATGACAGTTGTGCCACTTTTTTCATTTTATCTATTGCTTAATATATAATTCGCTCAAATCTCGGTATTCATTGACATATTTATTTTCTATAATAATTGTCGAAATTTAACGATCATGTTTTCTCAGTGCCATCCTACAATTAAAATTGCGGAAAATATGCGTGGCTATTAAATTTTAAAAGGTACAGGTATTAGGCATAAAAGGGTCCCCAATCCTAGTTTAACTGAAATGGCTCACCGTTCTTCTGATGAGCTTATTAAATTGGGTATAAAATTTGCTCGAAATCAGGATAATAAGCAATAAAAATAGCATTTTAATAACCGAATTAGATTAAATATTTATTGCTGTTTAGAGGCTTCCTTTTAGGGTTACAATATCATCCAAAATGGGGTTATTATCCCAGTCTCAGATTATGAATACTATAACAGGTACATGATCGCAATGTGGCTGAGCTCTCTGAGCAGGTCTCTTATTTGTTGAATGATATGCCAAGATGATAGACACCATAATCCTTAGTAGCTATACTCAAATAAATTGGCAAAGATTTATGTTATTACTTATAACAAAGGCATTTTACTCAAACCAACCACTTGGAAGAGAAGGTGCAGATATTAAAAGATTCAGTGCAAGTATTATTTATGTTCTGGCCAATGTCAGTGATTGGCTAGATGATAGTGACAATACTAGGATTTAAATTTTCAATAACGCCCTCGAGACAACACCATTAATATTTACACATATGAAGAAAGTAACCGATAACTCCGGATCCATACATCGACTTTTGCAGACATATCCCGATGGAATTAACATTACAAGATATCTATCTACCAGTTGCCAACTGTGAACGCTGTATTAGGAAAACTCTACCCCCGGGGATAAAGCTATCCAAAGATGCAACGATTTTAATGCAAAAAGCTGTTTCTGAATTCATATCTTTCATAACATCACAGGCTGTTGAAAGGTGCAACATTGATAAAAGAAAAACATTAAATGGTGAGGATATTATAATTGCCCTTCATTCTTTAGGTTTTGAACATTACGCTGAAGTGTTGCGTATTTATTTGACAAAGTATAGAATATATTGCGGAGTTCCAGCCACACAAGGATTTCAAGTGACTGATTTGGAGAAGACAGTTATTAGTGACAGCACACCACAAAGTGAGTCAAATGCCATGTGGGGGGAATCTGATGATGACGACATATGGGACTACCGGTTGCATATGGCATATTTTATTCTATCATTTGTTACTAATATTTTATTTTCGTTAAATACCTAGTATGCATATTTCTAAATATGTATATTCATATACGTATTAAGACATTTGCCATAAACTTTCTGCTATCTAGAAATCCAATTCTGAAGAATGGTCTTGTTTCAAAAATATTGGTATTATGATGGTTTATTTTCTCTATCCATCTGCAACTAATTATTGTGAGAAAAGAAACCAAATTAAAAGGTAGATTTGAAGGTGCTTCCGTTGAATATTTGGTGATTTTTTCCGGAACAATATGTTGAACATAGCAGTGTTCCAAAATGGAACCGCTACTACTTAGAGATTCACATTGTAAAATAAATCGAATATAGGGCCGATTCTATACTTTCTTCTTTATTTAAGTATTATCAAACAATTAGTAGCAAATAGGCACCTATTATGGGTCTAATACTACAGGGTCTGATTGCAACAAGAGATCATGACCATCTTTTCCAACAACTCATTGTGCCTAATTATTTTCATGTAGATCACAGATACTGGTAAAGGTATTCCATAATCTGTTTGTGAGCGCAAACTCTAATTACGTTAATAGTAATTCGGGTGTACCTTGTAACTTTGGGAAATTGCTTCCATTGCGTTTAAAACTACTTTAGGTCATATTGCAAAGGCAGTACTGACTTCTCCTTTTAAAATGCTATCCTCACGACCTGTTATGAAGAACTTTAAAAATTTTCATGCCATTTAGCTTGTTGTAGGACCACCTTTGTTGTCGCCAGAAAGAGTCGTTTTATCTTAAAATACTGAGCAGATACAGTGAGAGGGAACTCGATGTGGCATCTCAGAGCTTTAGTAAACAAGCTATACCAATACCTTATGTTTAAACTACAAAATCTTAAGGCCAAGGCAACAAAAAGTCCAATAAGAGCCTATGTACAATATAAACCAGTATTTTACGTAGGGAAGGATCATTTGGATAAGATCAAAAAGGGAAGTTTATTTTTCTCACTAGGGGAGATTTCTTAAGTACCTATAAGAGATATTTATTTCCGTGATTTCTGTGCTTTTAAGTATGCAGTAATGAGTTGAAGCAATAACACGCTCGGTTTTTTCTCTCCTGTAGTTGGGGTGGCCGGGAAAGTAATCCAGGTCCGTGTCACTGGAGTCGGACATCCTCCTCCTCCGTCTTCCCCCTTGGGTTTGATTCATCAGCTAAAGAAAACATTACGTCTCAGGAATGCTCATTTCAACTCTCGTCCATCAATATTTTTGTAGTGAATTAAAGAAAAGATAAGTGCATTGACCTGTGTAGTGAATCCCTGTCATCGGCAAAAAATATATCTTTTGAAATCATAACCGAATTAACTGCAGACGCTGTTATGATTGTAGTCTAGCCCTCTTCCCCACGTAAATAAAAATTAAAAATACTCATTCACCTAACTTCCACCCCCATGGTGATTTAAAGAATGGAATGCTTCTCATATATTGGGAGGCTGAAGATCTCTTTCCTTGTTTGTTCCTACACTGGGGTGTAGGAATGGGCATTTCCTTATTTAAAATACTATCGCCCAAAACTTTTGATTTTATTTGATGAACTGAATTCGTTAGGATCATTTTATTATTGGGCTTCCTTCCAAGAAAGAATAAAAAGAAAGAAGATAATATCATGAGCATATTCTCCGTTTTCGAGATGGTTGGAGACGTCGATCGCCCCATCGTTTTGCTCAGAGTAGAGAACGGAATATTTATGGATCTAGTTTGGTCCCGAAGGAAGTGCCCTTTTGTACCATCCCATCAGATAATGAATTTTGTGATTGAAAAGGGATTTGGGAGTGAATGCTAGCATCCCGATGGTACTGTTTTTCGAAATGATCACATTGATTTATGTTTAAGGTTCCTGTCAGTTACGGAGATGAACCCATGAGCTTATTTAAATTTGGATACACATATGTTGTTATTTTCATTGGTGAATATACATATATGATTAGGATTCACCGTATCAATTGCATTTTCGTATAACTCTAAGAAATCAGTTTGATACTTATAGTTTTTTTTTAAATCATACCTGCTATAAATTCTCCAACGGATGATTAATATTCTCCTTCAATTGCTATTTCTCACATTTTGATTTGGCATTGATTGATTCAAATATATCAACAAAAACATGGACCCCTATGCAATAATATTCATTAATGTAAGTAGTGTAAATCCTATGATTGATGTACAATTTACTCTTTAAATTATAATTTAGATTCTGGGCATTCGATTCCTTCACTCATTGGCTTTATCTTCGACATGATTCTCTCTGTTCACCCAGTAAGTAAAATTTTGACTTGGGCTGCAATTTTCGATAGGAGTCAAAAATAGAAAGAAATCTTGTAAAATTTATTTAAATAGAATCTATGACTCCACAGTTTCCCTTTCCAAGATTTGCAATGATTTTTTTTATTACACCGAAGTGAACTCCTTATACACGGTTATCTTGGAAAATGAAAAAGTAAATTAATGACTGATCTTTTCTGCCCTAATAAGTAGGGAGTCTGTCACTGGAATATGGCTTGAACGGGTTGATAATCATATTGGTTAACTGCTTATTTTGCGAGGCTTCTACCGTGCCAGATATTGAATGCATCCATGAATGATCATCAATGCTCATGTTCTCTCTAACAATGCCCATATCCTTAGCTTACCCACACATGGTTCAGAAACAGAAATCAATCACTGTTTAGGATGTTCTTTCCATTATTGACTTCAGGGTAGAGGGTGATTTAATTCTTTTAAAAAACTTTCACCCGGTTATTTGGACGAGTCTTCATTATCGGCACCAGCCATGCCTTTCTCGATAGCATCAGCCACACTATTTGCATAACCGTTGGGACCGGGGCCGATTGTTTTTTTTCGCAACCGGAGCCGTATGTTATCTAAGGCATTTCATTGGTGGCTCAAGCCGTTCTATGGCATTATTTTACATTGACTCCGGAGGTGCTCATCAAAGAATCTTTTTCATGAGGCAAACCTAATGTTAAGTCGATTTCCTCCCCATTTTTGCTCACTTTTCATGTATCTAGCTGATTATTTTGAAGCAAAAGAAATAACTATGATGTCACAAACAATAATTCTTGGCAAAGAAAAAGAAACGAAAAAAAATTTCAAGCCTATTCATCTAATCGCTAATTTATTTCTTTAACTTCTGCGAAATACTTGTTTATAAAAAGGACTCAATTCCACTCTCTTCAAAAACCAAAAAAATCTACCTCCACAAATCAATGAAATCTGAAGATCTTGAGAAGCCATCCAATCCGTCAATGCCGGATGATGTTCAGCTAGAAACAGAATTATCAAAAAGCTTAACATTGAAGGACATAACTTCCAATCCAGTGGAATCAAATTTGCCTTTTACAATTGAAAACCCATACCATCCATTCCATTGGGATAGAAAGTTGAAATATACAATTGTCTTCTTTTATTGTCTTTTGCAAGTTTATGTTACATTAACATCAACCACTTACGTTGCAGTTGAATACATTGTGGAGGAGAGATTCAACGTCAATGCCCAAGTTGCCACTTTAGGTCAATCAATGTTTATTTTAGGTACTGCCATTGGTCCAGCATTTCTAGGTCCATTATCAGATATTGGTGGCAGAAAATGGGTCTATGTTTTCTCCATCGTCTTCTACATAATTTTCAACTTTGGTTGTGCTTGGCCAATGAACATGCCTATGTTGGCCATTTTCATGTTTCTTCTTGGTCTTTCTGGTTCAACTGCAGTGAGTAACGTTGCCGGTACAGTTGGTGATTTATTCTGTGCTTCGGATGAAGCTTCACAGCCTATGGCTATGTTTGTCTTTTCTGCCAATGCCGGTCCTTCAATTGGTGGTGTTGTTGGTGAAGCCATTTCTGAGAATAGCAGTTTGGGTTACAAGTGGATCTTTATTATTAATATCATCATTGGTGCCGCTTTCGTCGTTGGTTTGTGCTTCTTACCTGAAACATTACCTAGAATTGTTATTTGCGAGAGAATGGCTGTTGATGGTAAGGAAGATAAGCCAAATGTGATTATGAGAGAATTCAAATACTTTAGGGAGACCATCACTGGTAAGAGACAAAGTTGGAAGGATGAATATGAGGTGAAAATCAACGAATTGGGAGATGAAGGTGTTGAAGTGGAAGAAGTGAATATTATTAATGAGATTAGATTTGTCGCTGTCACAGCCTTGAAGATGATGGTCACAGAACCAATCATCATCTTTTTATCACTCTACAATGGGTTTGCTTACGGTATTCTTTTCCTTTACAATGATGGTATTTTTAATGTTTTTGTGGACAATAATGGATTGTCATACATGGCTGCAGAATGTACCTATTTGAATTTTGTTGTGGGTGTGGCCTTTGTTTTATTACTGCAACCAGTTCAAACTTGGTTATTTAAGAGAGATAGATTGGCCAACAATGGTGTTCCAAGACCTGAAGCTAGATTTTTGATGTCTTTGGTCACTGTTTGGGGGTTCCCATTGGGTTTGTTCTGGTTGGGTTTCACCTCTATGGGCAATGTTAATTACTGGTCACCAATTATAGCCGGTTTTGTTTTAGCCCTAGCTGATCCCTTACTTTGGTTGGCCATGTTGTCATATATCATCGATTCATACTCTGCTTCTGGGTTGTCGAACTCTGCTATTGCAGCTTTCTGTATCCCATCTTTTGCCATTACAGCTGCTTTAGCCCATGCTGGTGTGGCCATGTTTGAAAATATGTCCACCAGATGGGCTTTTGCAACTTTGGGTTTCATTTCTTTGGGGGTTGTGGCATTAGTCTATGTCTTTTACTTCTTTGGCCCACGTTTGAGAGGTGCTTCTAAATTGGCACGGTTTTCTCTTTAATTAATTTATTGTAGCAATAGCTTTAATCTGGATGAGTATTTTATGCGCCACGGAAAACAAGTGACCCTATTTGCTGCGCCACATAACTTTAATATTCGATCACTGAGTGGAGGTTCTTCATTCCTGTATTTGATAAATTAAAAATTTGATACTTGCTGTTGGTGTATTATCAGTTTATCTGCTTTTTTAAATGAGCCATTTTCTTCTCCCAACAATAGGAGATGTGAATTGTAAATCTTCCACTCATATTTTTTTGACATCATTGCTTTCTCAGTAATGAGTATATTCAAGGAGGAGTGGGCGTATGTGGATAAAGAGAAGGTGCCCGAAAGAGCCCAAGGGCCTCAACCGCCTGAGATACCCACTAGCGATTTAAGAAGACGGTCAGTTGCAGGGGTGTATAACCATCATCCTCCACTCCAGCCGTACACTTCTCCCAGTTATCATTATGACATCCCAGAAGAAGACGAATCTGAAGAGGATTTAGACCCGCATATTTTGAGGTTTGTACCATTTGTTGGACATCGAATTGATCCCATTCCCAGAGGTAACGTTAAAAGGATTTCAACAACGGGGGAAGGTATTAATCCATTGTTGGGATTGACGGTACACTTGGCGGATACTTACTCGATGTGCAATCCAAATTACAGTTACACAAGTAGCAGAAACCCACGTCGTGTTTTGACAAAACATAATCAACCCACTTTTAACAACGGCTACGATAATGAATTACACGATTACATCCTCTACGTTAATGACACCCTCGGTGTTGATGAAAAGCGAATGTACGTTGTTCTGGATATTTTAGGCCAGGGTACATTTGGTCAAGTTGTCAAATGCCAAGATATGAAGACAGGAGAGATAGTAGCCGTCAAAGTTGTGAAATCGAAGCCGGAATTCTTAAAACAATCAATAATGGAGGCAAACATTTTGGAATTGATTAATAACAAAATTGAGAGTAATAAGTCGCACTATTTTGTCCAATTGAAGGACAAGTTTATGCATAAGAATCATCTTTGCTTGGTTTTTGAACTATTAAGTTTGAATCTCTATGAATTGATCAAACAGAATCATCATCACGGATTATCCATTCCATTAATAAAGACGTTTACCCATCAAATATTAGAGGCTATGACGGTATTAAAAGATAATAATATCATCCATTGTGATTTGAAACCAGAGAACATTCTGTTGTGTTCGTTGAATATACCCAACTTAAAAGTGATCGATTTTGGATCTTCGTGTAAGGAACAGGAAGCTGTGTTCACTTATATTCAATCCCGTTTTTATCGTTCCCCAGAGGTCATCTTAGGTGTTCAATATGGTTCTGCTGTTGATATGTGGTCGCTAGGATGCATAGTTGCAGAGTTATTCTTGGGGTTGCCTTTATTGCCAGGTGTTTCAGAATATGACCAGTTAGTGAGAATGGTGGACATGTTTGGTATGCCGCCGTCTTGGATGATGTCCGATAAAAAAGCCGAAACATATATAAATAAGTTCCGAGGAATAGATGGTCGTTGGAGTTACCGCTTGAAAAACATTCAAGAATATAACTCCCAGTTTCATACAAGCGAAGTACCCGGGAAAAAGTATTTCAATGATCAACATCTACCGGATATCATAAGAAATTACAGATGGAATGGACCTCATGGTGATCCACATGAAATGCAGATGGAAATGGTGAATAGGGATTGTCTTTGCCACTTTCTACTAGGAATATTAAATTTATCTCCTCTGGAGAGGTGGACTCCACATGAAGCATTATTACATCCATTCATAACCGGTCAACCATGGATGGGGCATTGGCTTCCTCCGGTTTTAAACATGGGTGTATCCAGAAAGGAAAGATCCAAGAGTATGGTGTAAGTTTACTAAATAATAAGCTTGTAATTTTCGGCGTTTTTTTAAATAATCTATTGCAGTTGGGGGACAAATTATTTGCTGAGCTTCTATTATGTAATCTTACGTCAGTCCGTTTAGTGGATGAAAATTCAATCTCGCTGGAAAATTTTAATGCCTGAAGCGCAAGGTTACTCATAAACGAATATGTCGACACCGGAGGCTGACCATTCGAGAGATCCATGTCCTATTGTTATTGTTAACGATTTTGGTGGGGCTTTTGCCATGGGTGTTATTGGTGGGTCTGTTTGGCACGGTATTAAGGGTTTTAGAAATTCTCCATATGGTGAAAGACGTTTGGGTATGTTATCCGCTATTAAGGCCCGTGCACCAGTTGTTGGGGGTAATTTTGGTGTTTGGGGTGGTTTATTCTCCTTCTACGATTGTGGTATTAAGGCAATCAGAAAGAGAGAGGATGCCTGGAATGCAGTTATTGCTGGGTTCTGTGTTGGTGGGTCTTTGGCCGTTAGAGGTGGTAGAAGACACATGTTGAACTCTGCTATCACTTGTGCAATCTTTTTGGGTATTTTGGAAGGTGTCGGTATGATGTTCCAAAGATATATGGCTTGGGCCAACAAACCAGTGGCTATGCCTTTGCCAGACGGTACTCAACCAACTTTGGGGGCATAAATGATGGTATTGGAATATACTGGAGGATATGATGTGATAATGAAGCTACTACTTTGCCTAAGGAGAGTGACTTGTGAATAGATTTTATCTACTTTGTATTGGTGAGGTTTCTTTAATGGAATTTTTGATGGAAATTGAGTAAACAATTGGTATAGTAACCAATAGTAATCAATTGTAATCAATTGTAATTTCCTGGGCCCTATGAATGATTGCATTGAATAGAATATATGCTCTTGTCAAAAGTTTTCTAATTTAAGCTCGATTTTCAATATGATTGAAGTCGTATTGAAAAGGATAACTAATGAAAATCCGTAAATCTTCATTCATGATAATTGAAGTTGATCAAGTACATGAACATATGTGTATGAACACAAAAACTTTTTTTTAATGTTTTCTAGTGGTATTGGGATCAAATAAAGTTTGGATTTACTGAATTGCGGGTAATGAGCAATCAGAATAGAAGCCAATGTCATCATTTTGAAATATTGGTGTTCAAGATAATCAGTAATGTACTTTTGGCTCATAAAAAGTCTTAATTTTAAAGGGAAAAGGGCATTCCCATCTAGTCTGAGGTCATGAAATGGTCATTCAACCTGAGCAAAAGGGTAACAGCTATTGTGAGAGGACAAAGATATGGCTCATCTACATCCTTTTCATTCCTCGTGTTTTTTTTTTCAAAACCTCACCAAAATGAAGATAAAAGATAGTACTACTTCAAAACAGTATTGGAAATTTGGTTGAAGAAACATATCAACATTTGGTATATGCTAAGTGACGAGTTTTCTGCCTTAATAAAGCTTTGGAAAACATGAAGTACAATGAGAACCATTTTTCCATTCAAGAGACCCAAAGGGTGTCTTCAGCCTCCTAAAAGGGATGGTCATAGCCCAATTTATGATATCGGGAAGGAGACCGATAGAAAAGCCTACGCTTTGCTGAGAGTTTTAATTGAAGGTGTTGATGAAACAATAATGGAAGAAGGTATCCTATAAATGGAACAGATGCAGCAAGAAGTTAAGAGGATGAAAGAACGTTGCGAAGAGATCACTGAATGGAACATGAAATCATGCTTTGGTTTAGCTTCAAAGAAATAAATTTATAATTAAAGCTATTAAAAAGGATACAATTAGAAAAGAAAGTTATTGATTTAATCTATAAGTTTGGTAAACACTCATTCGGCCTTACCACCCTTTCTAACAATCAAGTTCTTTCTGTCCTTGTCCAAGTGCAACTTGGTGATGACAACCTTGGATGGGTGAATGTTGATTGGAACGGAGGCACCGTTAGACTTTTCCTTAGTCAACTTTTCCAATTGGATGGCAAACTTCAATCTGTAGACGGAAGTAATAGCACCTTCGGAACCCTTCTTGGAACCTCTAACGACCAAAACTTGATCGTTCTTTCTGACTGGCAAAGACTTGACGCCGTATTGTTCTCTCAATTCCTTGGAAAGTGGAGCGGACATCAAAACTCTTCTTTCAGAAGATGGGGCGTTGAAGTAAGCCTTTCTGGACTTGGATCTGTCGGAGGACACGTCTACAAAATAGGGTTAGTATTCAAACATTCGGATTATTGTCAAGCATCCTTGCTATACAAATATTCCAGTCGAACAACTCGTCTACGTAGGGTACTAAAAGGAAACAAAATACAAGTACAATATAATACCATCCATAAGTCATTATTTGAATAGTAATTGTACCTTCAAATGTCCTTTTAATTGTCCCCAAAGTGCGCTTTTGGCATCATTGGGGTTGTACACCCACATGATCGATTTAAACGACATGCAATTTGTAAAGTTTTGAGATGGCAAGACAGTTGTGTAGAAACATACTGTTAGAAATCTTAGCCATTGTTGGTTGTTGTGGTGTAAGAAAAGAAATTTTTCAGATGGAAGTTTGAAAAAAAAAAATTACAATTTTTCATATATACCGAGGGGGGTGAAAAAAAAAAACAGTCACATGGACAGGGCTTGTTGTGTTTACTATTCACGTGACTAACCCTTGTAATGAAAGTATCTGTTCCTATTTGGGAAAAATGAAAACAGACACCAAACTTGTTTTGAAGACGCGTTAGTATTATTAAGCAACCCGATCGCTGAATGACAGACGCGCGTCAATTTGTTTACTGACGCGTATATAAATACTACGGGTAATCCCCACTCAAAATCCCCTAAACCTTTCAAACCCCCTTATAAACCTCAAAAGCAATGTACGTTGTCAAGAGAGATGGACGGAGGGTGCCCGTTCAATTTGATAAGATTTCATCTAGGTTGGAAAAATTGGCGTATGGTTTAGATACCAAACACGTTCATCCATCTACTATCACTCAAAAGGTTATCTCAGGAGTTTATGACGGTGTTTCAACAGTTGAATTGGATAATTTGGCTGCTGAAACAGCAGCTTACATGACTACGGTTCATCCTGATTACGCTACCTTGGCTGCTAGAGTTGCCATCTCCAATTTACAAAAGCAAACAACTAAGAAATTCAGTGATGTTGTTGATCAATTGTACCATTATACCAACCCTAAGACAAAGTTGCACTCCCCTATGGTTTCTAAGGAAACATGGGAAATTGCCCAAACTCACGCTGACGTTTTGGATAACGCCATTCATTATGATAGGGACTTTAACTACAACTATTTTGGGTTCAAAACACTTGAAAGATCTTACTTGTTGAGATTGGATGGCCAAGTTGCCGAAAGACCACAGCATATGATCATGAGAGTTTCTATCGGTATCCATGGTGATGATTTAGAGAAGGTTCTCGAAACTTACAACTTGATGTCCAAGAGATATTTCACACACGCCTCACCAACATTATTCAATGCAGGTACTCCACATCCACAAATGTCGTCTTGCTTTTTGGTGGCCATGAAGGATGATTCCATTGATGGTATTTATGACACTTTAAAACAATGTGCTCTTATTTCTAAGACAGCTGGTGGTATTGGTTTGCACATTCACAATATCAGATCCACTGGTTCATATATTGCTGGTACCAATGGTACTTCAAATGGTATCATTCCAATGATTAGAGTTTTTAATAATACCGCAAGATATGTTGATCAAGGTGGTAACAAGAGACCTGGTGCATTTGCCATTTATTTGGAGCCATGGCACTCTGATATTCTTGACTTCATAGATATTAGAAAGAACCATGGGAAGGAAGAAATCAGAGCCAGAGATTTGTTCCCTGCTTTATGGATTCCTGATTTGTTCATGAAGAGAGTGGAATCCAACGGTGATTGGACTCTCTTTTCCCCATCGGAAGCTCCAGGTTTAGCTGACGTTTACGGTGATGAATTTGAAGAATTGTACCATAGATATGAAGCCGAAGGTAGAGGTAGAAGAACTATCAAAGCTCAAAAACTTTGGTACTCAATCTTGGAAGCACAAACTGAAACTGGTACCCCATTCATGCTTTACAAGGATGCTTGTAACAAGAAATCCAATCAGCAAAACTTGGGGATGATCAAATCCTCCAATTTGTGTTGTGAAATCGTTGAATACTCATCACCAGATGAAGTTGCCGTTTGTAACTTGGCTTCAGTGGCTTTACCAGCATTTGTGGAATCAGACGACCACACTACCTGGTATGACTTTGAAGGTTTACACAAGGTTACTAAGGTTATTGCTAAGAACTTGAACAAAATCATTGACAGAAATTATTACCCCGTTCCAGAAGCTAGAAATTCTAACTTCAGAAATAGACCAATTGCTCTTGGTGTCCAAGGTTTGGCTGACGCCTTCATGATGTTGAGATTGCCATTTGATTCCCCGGAAGCAAGAGAATTGAATACGCTCATTTTTGAAACTATTTATCATGCAGGCTTGGAAGCATCGGTGGAATTGGCTCAAATTGATGGTCCATATCAAACCTATGAAGGTTCTCCTGCCTCTCAAGGTTTGCTTCAATTTGATCTTTGGGGTAAGAAGCCAACTGACCTATGGGATTGGGATTCACTGAAGGCCAATATCGCTCAGCATGGGTTAAGAAATTCATTGCTTGTTGCACCAATGCCAACTGCCTCCACTTCTCAAATTTTAGGTTACAATGAATGTTTTGAACCATTCACTTCCAACATTTATTCTAGAAGAGTTCTTGCAGGTGAATTCCAAATTGTTAACCCTTACATGTTAAAGGATTTGGTGGATATGGGTTTGTGGAATGATGCTATGAAGAATTATATCATTCAAGATAATGGTTCCATTCAAAACTTACCAAATATTCCAAATGAAATCAAACAATTATACAAGACTGTGTGGGAAATTTCCCAAAAATCTATCATTGATATGGCTGCTGATAGAGGTGCATATATCGATCAATCCCAGTCTATGAACATTCATTTAAAGAATCCAACTATGGGTAAATTGACCTCCATGCACTTCTATGGTTGGAAGAAGGGTTTGAAAACTGGTATGTATTATTTGAGAACCCAAGCAGCTGCTGCCGCTATTCAATTTACAGTTGATAACGATTCGGCCCAAACAGCTGGTAATATTGATGCGCAATTGGAGAAGTTACATATAAAGAAGTACGTTTCAAAAAAAACCATTTCTAAAGTGGAAGACGTTGAGGTGGCAGTGCCAGTTAAGCCAAAACATATTGAAGATGAGCTGGCCAAATTGGAAATTGCCAAGGATGAAACACCAGCTGCTGCGGCTGTGAGTGCTTCGCCATCACCTGCTCCAGTTGAGGTGGATACTACTACAAGTACCAGTGTCACCACGGAAGAAAAGGAAGATGAAGTTGATATTTTCAACTCCAAGGTAATTGCATGTGCCATCGATAACCCTGAAGCTTGTACTATGTGCTCTGGGTGATCGTTTGGGTGTTAATCGGGTTTAAATTGAGTTTTTTTATTAGTTTTGGTTTTTTGAAGTTTAATTTCCAGTAGATTAAAATCTATTCTCTTGAATTGCGTGTTGTAGAGTTAGTTTTGTTTCCTATATTACATCCCGTGGAACTATGCATCGTAAAAATTTCGATTAATCACGAAATTTATCCAAATTCTTTAATTGCTACTTATACTTTAAATAATAAATTCCTTTCTGAATTCCAAGATTGACAATGATTGAATAAAACCTAAGATTTGCAGATCTGCAAATCCATTGGTACACTTCCTTTGTAAAAAAAAAGAAAACAACAAAAACAAAAATAAATATCGACATTCTAAAAATAATTTCATTGGCCCTTCAACACCCTAGCAAACTCCTCAATGTCGATTTGACCATCAGAATCGGTGTCTGCTGCTTCCAACATTTGTTTGGCCTCTTCCTCGGTTAACTTTTCACCAATTGTTGTCAAAACTCTGATCAATTCAGCTTGAGAAATCTTTCCATCACCATCTGCATCAAACACCTTGAAAGCTTCCAAGATTTCTGCCTCAACATCTTGTTCCTTAACTTGTCTTGCCATCATCGTGAGGAATTCTGCGAAATTGATAACTGAGTCATTATTTTGATCGATTTCGTTCACCAAATCGTCAATTTCCCTTTGGGTTGGATTTTGGCCTAGCGCTCGCATAACAGTGCCCAATTCCGTTCTGTCGATTTTACCATCGCCGTCCTTGTCGAAGATCTTAAAAGCTTCTCTGAATTCAGCAACTTGTTCCTCAGTAAGTTTGTCAGACATTTACCTTTATAAAAAAGTTAGGTGGCGAAAAGAAAACTCACCACCTCACCTTGAGGATCCCAAAATTTCACCACCATTTAATGGCAAAATGGATCCTTGCTTATAACGACAATCGACGCAGTCCCTTTCAAAGAACCACACAAATAGGGGCTCTTCAAACACGAAGAGCTCTTTTAGTGAGAGTAACTTTAAAAATGGACCCCATTTCTCAATCTTTTCAACTACTTTAAATGGTGGCGTAGTCAATGGACCAAAGACCCCGTAAAAAACACCGGAACCCACTCCGATACTAATCAAATGGCCTAAAAATGAGGAACTTGGAACAATTAATTGAGAGAATAGTAAGTAAATCAATGGGAAACTCCAAGTAGGAACCCTAACTCCTTCCCAAATTTCAGTCACCGGTGTATCTAGCCATCTCTGCAAACTCTCAACTGTAATGAAGGTAAAACACCAGCAAGATGCGCCTCCAATGTAAACATCCATCTCACCACCAAAACCCCAAACAAGACAAGAATAAACAAGACCGATTATGGCACCTGTTGTATTGAGCACAATGGCAGTGTGTAGTGAGCCATGAGTCCTTTCAAATGCTGCTAACGAGGGCCACAATGCCACCATATTAAAGGTCAAATGAAGAGGTGTGAAATGGACTAAAGGATATGTTGTCAATCTTCCCAACTCAAATTGGAACAACAACGAGGGGTTTAAAGCCCAGGAGGCTAACAGCTCGCTATTGAACAGTTCAAGTACATAGACTATGCAGCAGAACAGGGTAATCCCTGTGGTGATGATAGGCAAGTGTGAAACTGGCATCTTCATTCAAAGAACTTCAAAGCGTCAACACTAGAGAAGGAGTTTTTGAGATCAAAAAGGACGATTGGATCAACCGAGGGTTCCATATCGGCTTTAAATTCCAAGCCTTCCGTAGCATCAAGTACGTGTCTTTTAACATCTCCTAAGAGTTGCTCCGACTCCTTCTCAAGTCTCTCCTTTGTCTCCAAAATCACTTGTGTCCTCTGAACCCCTAGACAACCCGCCTTTTGAAGCGTCTCAATGCCAATATTAGCACCCTCCCAATTACCATGAGGATCCATATTTGCTTTCAATGGTTTCTCGATACCCTTTCCCCCAATGGCCACCACTCTATTAAGTGCCTCATTTGCTATGGGGACCCTGCTGTTGTTATTTAGTAGGTTCATTAGAGGCTAAAAAGTGTGTGCTTATGTAATCAATTGGAGAGTTTCGATTAAATTGCACACCCAATCGAGTGAAGAATTGAATATCAAATTGAGTGTCCAATTGATCTTGGAAATAATTACAAGGTATTACATTAGTATTGGATAGACCTACAGATCTATTTGCAGTTTCAGGCAAAAAACCTTTTTTTCCCGATTGTAATCTTTTTGTATATCATTTGAATCAAATTAATTTACCCAATTGACTCGTCTTATTGGCGTCGCTTTTAGTCCACTCCAGAAACCACAAGTTCTATTACGAATATTCATTGTTGTTCTTTTTTCCTAGCGACAATTCCAAATTCCGCCTTTTGGGATTCTCGCGCCTTTTATCTTCGATTAAGACACTCACATATCAAGACTCACATAAGCTATGTCGTCATTAACACCGGCTTATGCCCCATTCTTAGGATTTGCGGGCTGTTGTTCAGCAATGGTATTTTCTTGCTTGGGTGCCGCTATAGGTACGGCGAAATCCGGTTTGGGTATCTCCGGTATTGGTACATTCAAACCTGAACTTATAATGAGATCTTTAATTCCGGTTGTTATGTCAGGTATTTTATCCGTTTACGGCTTGGTTGTTGCAGTCTTGATTGCAGGTGGATTGGCACCAACAGGTGAGTATTCGTTATTTATGGGGTTTATGCATTTGGGCTGTGGTCTCTCTGTTGGGTTGGCGTGTTTAGCTTCAGGCTATGCAATTGGTGTTGTAGGAGATGAAGGTGTTAGACAATTCATGCATCAACCAAGATTGTTCGTTGGGATTGTTTTAATTTTGATTTTTGCTGAAGTGTTGGGTCTCTATGGGATGATCATTGGATTGATTTTGAATACAAAGAGTTCAGGTTAATTCCATAAATGTAGAAATTTCACGTATCCCAATGGATATAATATCTTGATTACTTTTAATAGCAATTGAAAATGGTCATCTTCCCTTATTTTAAAATAACAACGATCAAACCATTCCTAATAATTATCATCCTTATTTGCCACATTTATTTTCAGAATTTGTATTACAATCTTAATAGGAAACGATCTCTAGCAACTAAAAAATGGTGTCTTTATTTTCTTTTGTTGTTCAACATGTGCATCACAGCTTAACAATAAACATCTTTAAGCACTCACATCCATTGCATCGCCTTCCCTCACTCTCCCCATATCATCAATTAGCCCATATTGATCTTGAACAAAAGCAATAGATCTCCTAGAGTCCAAAAATAACAAATAACCCCGCTTAATATCCTCAACAGCAACAAGGTCTGATCTTCTCTTTTTGGAGATTTCCAAACAAACACTGATCAAATTCGATGCATATCTCAATGAAGTTTCAACACCAATCTTGGTCAATAAATTCAATGCATCCTCTGCAATATCTGTCTCCTCTTCAGAACATCTAATTTTCAAAATTTCACTGATTTCCTTTTCACCGTACGGTTCGGTTTGAACAATGATGGTTCTATCCAATAAATCCACAGGTAAACCATGTGGAGATTTGTAGTTGGTTCCCCTAGTTCTAGTCACACCTCTATTTGTTGCCATAATAACAATTGGAGAAAACTCGTCCTCCAACAATCTATTAATGAAGGAGAAACACTCAATATCCAACATGTGGACTTCATCGATAAACAAGACCCCTGGAAGAATTTCCGCCTTACCTTCTTCTTTCCATTCTGCAACCTTCAAGTTAATTTGATCTCTCACTTCACTTCTAATTTCACCAGTGTCACCGCTAAACAAGGCCAAAAACCCTTGTTGCCTGGAATTGATTACATCGATATCATGTAAGGAAACGGTGTGAACAACTTCTTTTCTCACTTGTAATTCTCCTTCTGGACAGGAAATGAACTTAGTATCTGCACCCATCGCGTCATAATCTCTTGCTCTAGTGAATGATCTACCTAATTTGGTAACTTGACCACTAGCCTTATCAATAGAAACAACATCACCAGCAATCACCTTCTCTTTACTTAATTGGTCAATGATTTTACCACCTAATTCATAAATTGTTTCCATGTCCGTAGTTCTCATGGTGATTTTCCCTTGTTTATGTCCTCCCGTCAAGGATCTGTCAATTTGAATTTCCACAACTTCACCTTCAATAACTTCCGTTTCTTCCTTGATACGAACACCAACGGACTTTCTGAACGATTGAACCAAAGATTCAGTCTTCGACATCTCCTTTGAGAAGATTTCACTCCCAGTGATGGCTGTGAAAGGCACATTTTCTCCCAATGATTGTGACAATCCCATCGCCAAAGCTGTCTTACCAGTGGATGGAGGACCTGCTAAAAGGATAGCTCTACCAGATATCCCACCCCGTGTGATGAGTTTATGAATAACGCCCATAGCTCTTCTTGCTTTTGTCTGGCCAACCATCCCCTGGGCAACCTCCTTTGGTTGAAGCTGGTCATCCAAACCAAGGCCCGTGATATGGGAGTGAGATGCAATCAATGCGAGCGTGTTGGACCCGACTTCTCCGGTAGTTTTTATAGACATTAAGATGAACGAAGAGATGGTGAAAAAACAAGAATATGTGGTACTCTCTTCCTTCATTAAAAAGATGTCCAAATCCTATCAATTTGCACCTTCTACAATTCCTGGTTGGAACGATTGTCCTCCTATCACTGCAAAAAGGACTGTGTCAAAATCTCGTAGAATTAACCACATTTGTCACCTAGATAATAATGAAAATGGCAATTCAAATTCAAGCTCAAATAGTCCTACACCACCTCCTCGTGCCAATGGAAGTGCTCCTTTGCCACCACCACCCCCAATGAAATAGTTAATTGCACTTATATATACATGAGTGACAGAAATGCCTTTTCTATTCATATTTACACGCTTATACTATTAATACCTTGTGCCAACGTGGCAATTACTTACCATTCTCCAAAAGCTCTCTGGCTTTATTGATCTTCATTGCTAAATGAGGAGAACCACCCTGGTCAGGGTGATTCAGCATCATCATCTTCCTGTATCTCCTTTTCACATTCCTAGTATTCAATTCATCATCAGGATCAAACCCAAGAATCATTAGAGCCTCAACCTTATCCATCTCCTTTTGAAAACCTCCCAAAAGCATTATATGGTCAAGCGGATCATGTGAAGATGGTACCCGTATACCATTCATCCTTAGTATCTCCCTTGATGTTAATATTCGACATCGTTTGATTGTATTCAATGTCGCCTTTACTGTCAATGCCGCCACTGTAACACCAACACCTACAAGTAATGGTAGCTAAATGATGTCAGTATATGATGATCTGATATGATACTTTGCGAGTACGTACCATTTATAATAGCTGAGGGATATAAGAAATCAAATCAGTCGGAGAAATTATGATTATGGTGAACAAATGATGAAATTGGAATGTACTCTGATTCTATAATGGTTCTCTTTATTTCCACACTTATTCCTTGTGGTTTACTTTTTAAAAGGGTAATGGCTGGATTTGATGCATCAAATGGGTTTTGGACGGGTTCTAACAGGGTTATCTCCTTCAATTAAATATGGCTCATAACTAATGAAGCTGAAATTGAAGTATTGGACAGATTTTTGTTTCCTTTCTTATAAAATAAATCAATAACCATTTCATAATATAGCATTTGTTGTTGATTAGGGTGCCATCTCAACTGGGTTGATAAACTAACCATCAATTTTTTATTTTTTAATCATTTTCCACCTCATTCATTATGAAGAAACCAGTACTTTTATTCATCTGTGTGGGAGGGATATACTCTACGTTTCTTACTTGGGCCTATTTGCAAGAAAAGGTGACAACATCCAACTATTCACAAGATCCATCAACAGTTGCCCACTTCCACGCACCACTCATCCTGAACATCCTGCAATGTCTTTTTTCCGTTATAACAGGTGTCGTTTATTTGAAATTCCAAAGTCCAGGAAGCTCAATCTGGATCTCAGATGCATCCTCTTTGAAAACTCTTTATGCTATATCTGTCTCCCAATCGATTTCAACTCCAGTCTCTTACTTGTCATTGGATCATGTTGATTACATGCTCTACTTATTGGCCAAATCATGTAAGCTGATTCCACTTTTGTCTGTCCATTATATTGTTTATGGCACAGTTTATCCGGCTCATAAATATATAATTGCTCTCACCATCACTGCAGGTGTTGGGTTGTTCACGGTTGGAGGAATGAAGCAACAAAAATCTGTTGATGAGTTAGAATCGGAATCAATTAACGTTCTAATGGGCTTAGGTCTTTTGCTCGTTTCTCTCTTTTTGGATGGGTTTATGAATTCATCTCAGGATGCCTTATTCAAGAGAAACAAGGCGATCAAAGGTGCTCATTTGATGATATATTTAAACTTGTTCACAATGATTAACTTGATTCTCTACACAATCATTTTTACAAACCAATGGCAAGAATTAATTTCCTTCGTTACTTTGAATGGTATCACAGTACTTTATGACATCTTGAACTTCAGCATATCTGGCTCTTTGGGTCAAATTTTTATCTTCTTGACTCTACAAAATTTCAGCTCAGTTATACTTGTCACAGTAACAGTGACTAGAAAGATGATTAGCATGGCTCTCAGTGTGGTTTTATTTGGCCATGTTTTGAATTTTAAACAATGGATGGGTATCTTATTAGTGTTCATGGGTGTCATAGGGGAATCACTACTAAAAATCACCAATGGTAAAAACAGGTCTAAATCGAAAACTCAATGATAGCTCAACATTATTATTACTGTACATACTCTATTTTATATATGACAAGGACTTTCTTGTCTTCATGCAAAATTAAGGGATCATCTATGTGCCAATTGTAATAAACATCTAGCAGCACCTATGGAGCTTGGCGTCGTTTGAATTGGCGATGACCAAAGTTGTGTTTGTGTCACGTCTTCATCCCCCACATTGGATTTCTCCCGCTTTACTTTTCTCAATGGTGTCATATGATCCACTGTTGCATCTTGTGATTTATTTTGATCCATAGTTGTATCAAATGTTTGATCAATGGTAACATCATCTAAAATCTTGCTGAATGGCGGTAGTTTGAATCTCTCTGTTGTGGCAGACTGTGGCCTCAATGCCAAAGAATTAGAAGTTGTGGAATCCATTAATGATGAAGGATCATTAAAAGACGTAATAGAAGCCGGCGCTGATGATGGTGGTAATTTACACCTCCCCCTCTTGGCAACTTCCTCCATCTTAAATCTCTCTGGAACATTTGGTATAGTGTTAAAATGTGGCAACTTGAACAATTTGGAAGCCGCTAACTCCAGTATAGATCTTTTTGGTGATCTCTTAGGAGACACCGATTTCTTTTTCTTTATCATCGGGAATTTTAACTCATTAACTGGTGTTGTGGTTTGGTTTGTCTTCACCTTATACCAAGCAATTTGTAGTTTCATCTTGATTAATCGAGCCCTTTTCAGTCTTGGTGAAACTCCTTCACCGACATCATAAGGATCTTCTGATTCTAATGGTCTCTTAATTGCTGTTTTGATTGGAGTGCTTTGTAGGAATGAATCCATCCTGTTCATCCTGGCATTCTTCGATACATTTTTAGTGATGTTTAAGTCAGAATCAGTGAACGGGGTTAAAGCCAACCTACTTTTTGGAGTGGATGAAGACATGAGATAGAGAAGAGTATCAGTAAATTAACTAGAGACCGATGAATGGCGGTCTTTCAAAAAGTGATGAAGGGGATGATGATGAGTGATTGATCTCAAAACGCGATCTTAGTAATTTTACCGCGTCTTGTTGACACAAACAAATAGCTCAGACAAAAATAAACAAAAAAAATAACCGATTTTTAAATCCTATAGTGTACAAAATAAGCCCTTCCCAGTGGCAGTTCAAGGATTACAATAACATGCTAAAATACGGTTAAATTCAATAAACAGATTAAATCAAAAGTTGGATCAATGCCCCCAAATATCAATTATTTTGAAGCAAGATGTTATTTTGACGCGTCTCGGCTTTTTTTTTCGTTAATGTTTTTGTTTTTCCTTTCCGGGAAGTACCCGTTTTCCAACACAAAACCGTGTCTGACCTCATCCGCTCAGCTTCGGGTTCTCAGCATTGATCTTTGCGGAAACATTCCGTAGGTCTGTATAATAAACATCTTCAATATCGTTACCGTGCCCACTTGCAACTTTCAACAACAATTCATTCAAACGAGCACTCCCCAAAATGTCGACATGCTCCGCAGTTTTGGATCCACCTCTGATATCATAAATGTCGGGCTGATGTAATAATTCCACAACTGTCACCTTGGATTTACCTGGATTGTACATGTTACCCTCTTCTTTCCATTTGTGGCACATATAGTGTGTCAAAAGGGAGACAGTGCCATCCCCATCAGACATCAAGACGCTCGATTTGTTATCAGGATCGATAGTAACGTTAAGCCTCGACGTGAGTTTATCGTTTTCCTCTCTGTAATAGTATGCCCTTTCAGTGGGGTTACCAACACCATAGAAACAATAGATTTTCATATCTGGTGCATTGGGCAAAGCCACTTCAAGAGGGTTAGACCACTTGGAAAAATCATTTTCATTGGCCTTCAATTCATCTTGTGATTTGGCATAACCATATGAATAATGTTCTAATGCCCTGTTCTTAAACCATTCCGGACCTTGATCAAACAAAAAATCAATCGATTCCTCTAATGTCAAATTCCTCCTTGAGTAATCACCAATGTCTTGAGTAAATCTAATAAAATTGCCTAGGGTATCTATTCCCTCGTGCTGACAGTAAGTGGAATTCCCATCCAAGCAATCATCAGGTGCTGATGACATATCTCCCCAAATTAGAGACCCTCCCTTTGGTAGCATACTGGGGATCCCACCAAAGGTTTTTAACATGTCGGACCTTTCCCTTCTAGAAAAGAACTTTTCCAAACCGTAAACCGCAAGACTGTTCAATTGAACCGTATCCTTCATTTCACCCGAAAGTAAGGCTGTGATAGCTTTGGGGGTGCCCAGAACAGAGCCTGAGATGTCCACGTAAGCCTCAATATGATCATTGACCCATGTTTTCCCACCATTACCGAAATGTGGACCCTCTCCTTCAACCCATTTTAAAAAGTAAAAGATGATCTGAGCCCCCATGGAGTGACCCATCAAAACCGTCTTTTTTCCTTGAAGTTTGTTGGATAATTCAATTTGAGTTTTGAGCTTACTGAAATAACCATCTCTTCTTTCCAAATCCAAATATGCCAATCTCCAATCATATGCTGCACTCAACATATTATCCGGACCATAACCAATGACCGCCAAGTTTTCTAAGATCTTATTCCAAATCCAATACCCTGCAACAAAGAAGTCAGCTGCTTCAAACCCTTGAGCAGACCTAAGTCTCACACCCGGAGGGTCCAAACCAGTTTCCGGATCCAACATAATGTGTTTCAACCAACAAGCCTTGTCGATAAGCATTGTTCTCAACATGTAAAAAGACCCCCAGAGTCTCTTTCGAAAGTATTTCTCACTAGGGCAATCCTCCGTACCCTCCAAACCCCAGGACTCAATCCCCGTGGAGGTGACGCCAGGAACCATAATCACGTTATGATCTGCGATGTATCCCTGTTTCTTCATCAATTTCCCAATTGCAAAAGCTCCACTACCTTCCTTCTCTTCCTTTTGTCTCTGATTAATTGTACCCTGAAGGGATTCAGGAAAGTAGTCTTTCCAATCGTCCAAGTAATCCAGCATAGAATCAAATGATATAGAATCAAATGAAAGAGTATCAATTTTCAAATAATCATCTAAGGGGGGTAATAAATCCTTGGTAATTGACTCCCTATTATTGTAACCTGCAATGAAAACACCCAATATAATCCCAAAAATCAATACAAACCTTCTCTTTTCCCAAAAGTGTTGTGCAACGGCCTCAGTAATGTGTTTTCTCTCAGACATTTCCTCCGAGCTTTTTTCACTACTTTTGGTCTCCGTTGTTGTGCCCGTATCAGGTGAATGTTTTCTCTTTCTATTTCTCACTGGCATTTGAGAACAATAAGGAATGAATATAAGAGTGCGAGATATCTATTTTTTTTCCCACAACTTGGTTATCACCAGCAACTATGGCATCACAATTCATCAGATCGCGGTTTTCCTCCCTCCGGGAATTCCTCACTCCTATTAGTCACGAGTCGACGTTCGCCACCACAGGAGAAATAACACCGGAGGAATTCGTCCAAGCCGGTGATTATTTAGTTTATCGATTCCCAACTTGGCAATGGTCCAAGGCTGCCCCGGGTAAGTCAAGAGACTTTTTACCTTTGGATAAACAGTTTCTTGTGACCAGACATGTGCCATCTTATCACAGAGTGGAAGATTATGAACAAGAGGCAGCTAAAGAAGAAGAACGAGAAGTCTTCATTGATGACAACGACAAGTCCTCGGAAGAGGCTTGGAACTGTATGGGGGTGCAGCAAATCCATCCCTTGGTAAGTAGAAAGTCTTCAGATAGTGTTAAAGAACACTCTGATGAAGATTCTACAGAGGTTAATGATATTGATGATTTAATTGATGAATCAGCAGAGGATCTCTTGGAGGACCCAGGACAAAGGGTTATCAGTAAGGATAAGAGAAGCTACGATTTATACATTTCCTATTCAACGTCTTATAGAGTCCCCAAGATGTATCTTGTGGGATTTGATGCAGAGGGGTCACCGTTGACCCCGAATGAAATGTTTGAAGATATATCATCGGATTACAGACATAAAACCGTCACAATTGAAAAGGCACCTTTCCTCTCAGATACAACGGTAGTGTCAATTCATCCATGTAGACATGCCAATGTCATGAAAGTCTTGATGAAAAAAACCGCTTCTTCCATAATCCACAAAAGGGATCATGATGAGAAATTGGTCAAAGATGTATCGAAGTTGGGGTTAGCAGATAATGCGGGCTCTGAAGAAGAAGAATGGGAAGATTTGGATGATGTTCCAATGGGCATCCGTGTGGATCAATATTTAGTGGTCTTCCTAAAGTTCATTTCCAGTGTCACACCCGGTATTGAACACGATTATACCATGGAGGCCCTTTAAAGAAGGGTAGATTTTTGAACATAGCTGGTCGTTAAACTATATAAATAAATAATTCAAGAGTAAATCAGAAGCGACTGCTAATTTACTCGTAGATCCAGCCGTACATTTCAGCCTTGTAGTCAACAAGTTCTTCCTTCTTGAACCACAAGTCGATTTCCTTTTGAGCGTTTTCAACGGAATCGGAACCGTGGATGATGTTTCTACCCATGTCCAAAGCAAAGTCACCTCTGATGGTACCTGGAGCAGAAGCCAATGGGTTAGTAGCACCCAACAAAGCTCTACCTTGCTTGACAACATCCTTACCTTCCCAGACCATAGCCAAAACTGGACCAGAGGTCATGTAAGACAACAAAGATGGGAAGAATGGCTTGGATTGCAAGTCGGCATAGTGTTCTCTAAGGAGAGTTTCGTTGGCCAAGGTCAACTTAATACCAACCAACTTGAAACCCTTTTGAGAAAATCTTCTCAAGACTTCTGGGAAGATGTTTCTTTGGACACCATCTGGCTTAACGGCAATGAAAGTTCTTTCAGTGTTAGACATTTTGCAATATAGAGGAAAGAAATTGAATGTCAAGAAATGGCGAAATTTGTAGAAAATTTTTCTCACAGTACATGTTAGTGACACGGGATCCAAATTGACAGACAATATACAATGGAGCCAGCAAACAGAAAGAGAGAATCATCAGCTCCATTGAGTCCTCAAGTTCAGCGACATGTCATCAGGAGGAGACTGGATTTTTCGGGTACGAATGATTTGACCACAGCGTACCAGATGCTGCAATTAAAATACGAGAGAGAAATTCATGCTAGAGGACTTCAACTAGGTAGATCTAACGAGATGGTTGCATTTTTAGAAGCAGAGAAGAGATTTACCTAATTATCATACACTTTATATATATTATACCCCTTAAAATTTAAGTTTTACGAATCTCCGCTGGAATATCGCCGTTGTTGAACCTTATCAAAACATAACATCTTTAATTCACCGTTATTCAAACCACAAACAGCTCTACTATCCCCTAATGCAACGCAAGCAACGCTGGCAGAGCTTCCAAAAGTGTGCATACATTGGCCAGTTTGTAAATCCCAGATTTTGATGGTCTTATCATGTGCTCCACTGACAATTCTGAAAGTATCAGCAGCAATAGACCAAACACCTTCAATATGACCAAACTGGGTACGCACGCACTTTCCTGTACGAACATCCCATAATTTTATTGTATTGTCAAGAGATGCCGTCAATAAATGCGTAGGTAAATCAGGATACTCGTCCAATGGATCTGGCTCCTTATCTTCAGGTTCCAAGCTAGATTCGCTGATAACGGCATTTTCATTAGCTTCTTCATTGGTATTGGACAACTCTGTACCCTCTGGGACATTCTCTTCATCAGTCTCTATCTTTTCTTTATATGTGAAAGGGATAACAGTCTGAATTTGACCAATATGACCACCATTTTCTACTCCGCCATATACCTTAACACATTCGTTTGTTTTCAAATCCCATAATCTAACAGTTGCATCATCTGAAGCACTGAATAGAGTTCCTGATTTACAATGAATTTTAACACACGTGACCCAATCAGTATGACCCCTCAAAGTATAACATGTCCTGGAATCCACGTGCCAAACTTTCACCGTTTTATCAGCAGATCCTGATACAATTATCTTATCATAGTAATCAACACTAGTAACACCCTCTCTGTGGCCATTGTAAGATGAAATGCACTCCCCAGTTCTATAATTCCAAACCTTAATAGTTGAATCCAAGCCCCCAGAAATCAACTTTTGTTCATCAAAAACAATGGACTTGACCCCCATTGTGTGTCCTGTTAGTGTTCTGATTAATTTCCCTGTATCTGCGTTCCATATTTTAATCGTCTTATCATATGATCCTGACATCAATAACTTTTGATTGTCAAATGCACAACATAAAACACCATCAGCATGTCCCTCAAATTTCACCACGGAATAAAGCCCCTTACGCCAATTTCTTTCCACTTTGTATCTCTCAGAATAAACGGCTTTCCATGGTCTCTTCTTCCGCGCACCAAAAGACTCCACCCTCTTGCGTGGAATTGGTTTATCAGGGGTATCATTCGTGGTATCATCTAATGGGGGAGGTAAAGACCTCAAGGAATGTTCTTCATCTTCTAATTCTGCAGCTTTTCTTTTCTTTCTAACCAAAAGAGAAGACTCCTGTAACTTCTTAACAGCCATCAATGGTAAACCCCAGCCACATTGCGGACACTTTCTATCGATGTGCTGTTCGCACATATACCTCCAAACACGGTCATCATCCGCCAATTGTTTCCATTTGGTTGAAACCTGTGCAGCGTTACATAAACTTTGACAATCCAAATAACATAGAATCTTTAAAGCCAATTCACCAGGTAGCATTTCAAGGAAATCGATTTTTAAGAGACGATTAATCTCTTGGGATATTAGCGATAGTTGAGGGAAGCAACACTGTGAAATCAATCCCTGCAGGATTAAATTTCTGTGTTGAATTGGTGCAGCACTGAAAATAGACC
The DNA here is from genome assembly GCA_030584985.1 of Saturnispora galanensis. Classification (NCBI taxonomy): domain Eukaryota; kingdom Fungi; phylum Ascomycota; class Pichiomycetes; order Pichiales; family Pichiaceae; genus Saturnispora; species Saturnispora galanensis. The sequence continues at coordinate 1,896 of JAJMCD010000027.1, read as the reverse complement.
AAACGTGAGAGATTGCCTCTTGATCATTCATTGGTAGGGTTTCTAAAGATTTCTGAATTTCCGTAAGTTTCTTAGCATCTGCTGATTTGTTGCATCTAATACGAGGATTGTGGCGATAACAATATTCATGATCCAAATTCGGTGATGTGATATCCCCTTCAGTTATATGCTTACTCAAAAATGGAGTGATCACAGACTTCATCTGAGTAGAAACTTCCATGTTACATATGACTTTATCCTCTGTATCCATAATTGGTTCCTTTAGTGTATCTAGTGTGGTCTCTATGATGCTTTTGGAACTTTTGGGATTCAATTGCTCCTCTTGTCGGTGTATGTTATTCATCTTAAATAAAGGTGTAAAGCAATGAGAAAGAAGTGAGGCTGTCTTTCTTGTTGTCGTCCCAAATCCACAAACACTAAGTTAGGCTCAAGTGATTAACCTAATGGTGAAATAAAATTTTGCGTCATGACACGTGACCAATATTTGGCCTTTTTCTATAAACCTTATTTTACAAATAAAAATTCACATCCACTTGTCCACAGGATTTGCCTTATAGGATTCGTAATCAGCTAAGTTGTAGACACTCAACTCCGTCTCATTTTCAACGCCATAATCTATTAATTTTTTAGATTCATCCTTAAGATCTAAAACCCAATCCTCGTCGTGGTCCATATTGATCACTAAATTAACAGTCTTTGTCCCATGGGCATGTGTGTAAATTTTAATTGTATCATACTTCACTGTCCTGAAAGGCCTCAACCCACCATCTGTGGCTATGGTATTTTGAATAATTTCAAATAACTGCTTTGGTGTAGTGTTAACAAGATCCACATGTTGGTAAACGTGGTTACGAACATTCCTATATGGAAAAGATTTAATTATTCTAATAGTTAAAACAGAATCGGTAACTATGGATGTTAGTATTCAAATCCGGATAATTATATCATTCCAGTAGGCTGCGCTAAAGAAGCGCATTGAAATGTTAAGTATTGCAATAATTCTCACATACGTGGTCTCACACTAGATGTGAGCGGCTCCTCTAGGTCATAATCAGGCATTATCAAATGATTTTAGTCGTAAAACAGATTTGATATGTTCCATTGGACTAATAATTTTGCACATTATGTAATATTATGTAAGAGAACTGGTTTGCAAATCAGATTTTCTCCCCAAGGATCTCAAATGGGTTTACAATAGGAACTGTAATCAAATTTTCACCACCTCTATCAACTTTATAATTTTACGCATCTTCTTGCAAAGCTTATGATGGCACTTCTAGGGTAGTTTAGAATATTCATGTTATATAATCTGCTTAGTTTTGCCAAGGTTCATATTCCTTCTTTTTCCTCGACGCGCAGAAAAAATAACAGTAAAATACCCATTCGGATATTCGGATCATCGCTTATACAAATTCTAAAAAAATATGTTAATTCCCAAAGTACTTGTCGTAACCTGTTAAAACAAATCTAAACTTGACATCTCCTTTGTCCATTCTCTTCCAGGCCTCGGTCACATTTTCCTCAGAAATCTCGATTGTTTCAATCATTGGCTTAATGTTGTGCTCAGCAGCCAATTCCAACATTTTCTCAATATGATCAGGAGAGCCGATGACACACCCACCAACGGAGATGGAATTAAGCAGTAATTGAAATGATTGCAAGTTTAAAGTTTCTTGCATTGGTAGAGCAGTGATGTAAGTCACTTGACCATATGGTCTCAATAACTCCAGAATACCATTGAGTGAACCTTCACTAAAGGAAGAACCTGTATTGACAATCAAATCAAGAGAGTCGGCATGCTTTGCGGAGTATGCTTGTTCATTGGTTGCAATATAGTGGTATGCACCCAAACCAAGAGCCAATTCCTTCTTAGCATCAGTTCTTGAAATTGCTATC